>VMKM01001313.1:0-155948 GCA_008360985.2 Macquaria ambigua | reverse complement strand
GCCTTTACGCAGAGTGATCTGGAAAACTTCCAGCATGCTGAGGAAGGCAGCCAGCCGACACAGACTCTGCTTCCCGCTGCCCCCAACCCCCACCAGCAGGGCATTACCATAGGGGGCCTCCAGGATACGACTGATACGACACCTGAACACAAACACCAGAATTAATAGTGTGTGTAGTATAGTCTGTGGTTTACATATGTGCTCATCTGTGTAAATCCTCCCTTGCGCATGTTAGCAGGTAGTACGTCTTCGACTGCAGTTTGTGTGAATGTGTCTCTGTGTGTGTGTGTGTGTGTGTGTGTGTGTGTGTGTGTGTGTGTGTGTGTGTCTTACACATGCTGGATAGCTTCTTCAAACAGTACCAGGTCCATGACAGCATGCAGCTCATTATAATGCTCCAGAGCATCAGCCAATGTCTTCTGGAGTTTCTCCCAGTCTGAAGCCTGACAAGACAGGCAAATAAAAAAAACTTGGCTCTCTCAGTGTCCAAGTAACTATGTGGTAACTTACAGATACACATAATGAAATTAAGTTCTTATCAAGACTTGAGTCAATTAACTTTCAATTCAAACCCCATATAGAAAAGAAAGGTAATTAGTTTGCTAATGACAGTGCATTTATCCTCATTTATTTTCTGACAGATTAGACATGACAGCAGAATTTGTGCCATAAGGTCTTTGAATATGTGAGCTACAGATAACCCACATACTAAATTGACTAAAGTCATAAACAATTAAACTCCCCCACTCTATTACCACAGTTAATAAAGAATAAATGGATGCTTGAAAGGAGCAATAAGGAGTCCAGATCAGAATAGCTCTGACTGGCTTGTGTGTGAATGAATGTGTCCAACCTGGTGATAGCGAGGCTCTCCCACTCCCTGGGCAAAGTGACAGTACACCAAAGGCTGGTGGATAAAGATGGACTCATCTATTCCCTGGAGAAAATTGGCAGAAACAGAGATATGAAAAAAGGCAGGAAAACAGTGAACGTGACACAGTTAAACCGCCCTTCAATGGCTAGAAATAGACCAATTATTTTCAGTTAATCAGTATGACATACTTAAAGAGAAGCTCCACAAATTGCCTAGAAACATCATCTATGTTTTTTACATTCTTGAATCTGCCACAAGGGGTTGCTGTGTTGATAGAAAAAGGACATTTGTCGCCTAATTTTGTACATTTTAAAGACATTACTGTATGTTTCTTGTTTCTTACCTCAAAATATCTCTTGCCAGTGTCCAGTAGGATTTTGTTGAAGAGTTCCACATCTTTTTCTTCCATCAGTTTGTCGGAGTAGACCCTGGAGCTCTCATGCAGCCACAGGTGAACCAGGTCCATGGGGTAACGGATACTTTCCGGCAGGGCAAACAGGATACCCTACACACCAACATAGATGGAATAAATAATCATGTGACTCAGTTACACATGCTTGATGTTAAAAGTACTAGTTTATTTGATTCATCTCCATCCCCACAAATCTTGACGGCTGAAATGGGTATTTAGTCATTCAGCAACCATTTATTATTCCACTGAACACTTCAGATAACAGACCCATGCCTCTGTTAAGTGTGGATCTCATTCAAGGAATTAAACATCATTCATCCCAAGTGCCTTACCGAGGAGGCAGAAATCATTTCACATAATGTATTTATCTGAATGACTGCTTGCGTGTTACCTGGAAAATGTTAGAGAGGTCTCGCAGGTTGAAGATGTAGTGGAAGCGTATCGCTGTTGGGAGGAAGTTCTGACTGATTTTTTGGTGCAGACAGATAGCTGCCTGGATAAGCAGAACAAAAAGATGGACAGATGTAGAAATGGTTGGACAGACATTGGAACAGACAAACAGATCGGCATTATTAGGGATAGAGTGGCTGATAAACTGATAGACCAACACTTGCATTGATTGGAACAAAGGCTGAAATCTGCATTGATACTGTAGGTGCACCTGTATGAGAGTTCCGACTGAGCGGGAGACCCCGTAGCTGAATCCTCCCTGAAGGAAGTGAGCTGACAGGATGCTGGAGAAGATGGTGGCTAATGCATCAGCACTAGGGAAATGTACCGCAAACACGGAGAAATGCCTCTGAAAGGAGTAAAGAGAGATGTGAAAATGACTTGCCATTAAGACTGATACCTGGCCTGAACGTAGCCTCAAAAAACAACTGCCTGTCAAACTGCTTTATAAATGTAACTATTAATTAGATTATTTCATGTTGTCATATGTTATTAGCTTTCTAGGACATTCTGTTTTTTTTGGGGGCTTGTTTATCATTTCTTTGAAATTGAATTGCTTCTTGCTTTTACTGCTGATTAAATCCATTCTGTGTTAATTTGCACCCTGATAAATTACTTTGTAAAAATGCTTAAAAAGCGAATAACGTAAAGTAATTGCACTAGAAAGAGCAATGGTGATAATTGTATTTTTAGATAATAGTATGTGTGTTTGTGTGTGTGTGTGTGTGTGTGCCATATGCCTGTATGCATGAATGTCTATACCTGTAGTCTGGGGTTGATAGAGAAGCTTCCAGCTGTTGGGTTCATACAGGTGATATACTGGCAGTTATGTATTTCCTTCAGTACCAGTCGCTGTCTGTCATACCTGCAGAGGTTTCGTCTATTTAGATCCAATCGAATCATTACATTACAGTATAATCTGTAAAAACTGCGCAGTGCATGTGTGTACATACAGATGTGGGTGTGTAACTGTAACGTACATTTATGCAAAATGAGCTTATTGTGTGTATTATGTCTCAGTCTTACCAGTGGTTGTAGTCAAGGTGCTGGCGTATGAGCGTGTGCGGCTGGACGGTCCCATAAACGTCTACTTCAGGCATGTTGAGGTCGTCTATGAAATAGATGAGTCTCTTGGCGGTCGGAGGAGCAAATTTACGACCAGCTTTCTTCTCCAGGGGTTTCTCCAGGACACCTGAGGTCCATATAATGCATAAGACAGTCGATGAAAATGACAAGAAGACACTGTGGGCAGTGCTCGAAGCGAATGACTCATTTAATACAGCCAGTGTGTGAGAAATAGAAGAGTGGTTCTCAGTTATGGATTTCAAAATGCAGTCTGCAACAGGAAAAGAGAATTAAAAATACAAGAATACCTTTCAAAGAGTAAAAGCTTGTATTGTAATGAATGCTATGTAATTTAAGCAATATTAAAGGGCAAAAGCAGTGAGGTATTACAACAATATGTCAATACACTGATACAGGCATGGCCAGAAGATTTTCTCTATTCACACAATGTGTTCAGTAACATATTAAATATCTAAAAATATTAAACAGAGCAAGGACATCTGGAAAAAATGGTACAGTATACTGTACTACGAAAACACTCTGTACTTTTGCAGAAATAATTGAGATACAGCAATGTCAAGAGATAAAGTCAAAACAACTCTATATATTCCTCTATGCATGTGACAGTTAACTGCACTTTTCTACAAATTGTGTCTCTTATTTAACAAGCAAAGTGTTTACCAGTAATAAAGGGAAGGTCTGTAACTGTGAACATGATGTTATATTATCAGAATACCGAATTAATTGTATTACATCTATTATGTTTGTATTTTTCCAATACATTCTGAAATAACTAGCACTGCTATACCTTGCAAAACCCCTACCGTGTCATGAAAGTGTGTAGAATCCCCCCCCGCCCCCACCCAATATATTTGTTCTCATTCCTGTGAATCTTACGCTGCAGCATGGCTGATGTGGTGTAGTAGTTGAAGGGGACTTTAGCCACCATGTAGTCCTCCTTCAGCCTGGCGACTTTATCAGACACCAGGATGGTCTTGCCCACTCCGGCGTTGCCCACTAACATGATAGGTTTGCCTCTCTGGAGCAGCAGGTCCATGAAGTAGGTCAGACAAATGGTCTCTGGAGTGTGGACCAACACAGTCTGAAATGCACATCGCATTACCTGACTGAAAGGGCTTGTCCAAAATGTGGCAAATAATGAGTGTAAACATAACGTGCAGCAACTCTGTTCTTTGTACACAACCACACACATCATGAGTACACACCTGTAATGGTACATCGGGCTCCAGCTCAAATGGCACCATCTTCTCGCTCCAGGGAGTAAACTTTTTAGTCTCAGTGTCGACGAAATAGTCAAAGACGGTGCCCTGGGAAGGAAACTTCACCGCTCTCATCTCTTTCGACCACCAGCGGCTGAACTCGGCACGGTAGTCATTCAGCTGGATAATATAATATATCATAATGTGATATAATAATCTGAATCGTCTGATTATCTACAATGTAAAATACTGCAATAAAAATCTGTTAGCTCTTCAAGCAAACATTTAGTCACCACACACATGATCCTGGAAGAGAGCCCCTCCAAAGGCCCAAACACAGGCGAAGACGAAGTAAATCTCATAAAGTTCTCGGGGAGAGTCAGCAGGAGTGTTGTCCTCTGTCAGCAGGCAGTCCAACAAGGAACACAGCGTCTGATTGGCCAAAACACATACATGTAACATCTGATTGGACAATACATAATAACACGTTGTTCTTTTTGACAATATGCAAGAACACAACATAGAAACGCAACATCTGGTTGACAGGATGTAAAGATACGAGACACACTGATTTAGACTCTTGTGTGTTCTCACCTGCACCATGCTGGTTTCTGGTATGGGAGTGATGGTTTTCAGGTTGCAGCGGACTTGTTCCAGGCAGTACGGCACATACTTATCAAACAGAATGGTGAGGTTGGCTCGCTCTGACTGGGCCTGTCGGGTGTCTATCCAACTTGTCACATACCTGGAAATACAGTACAGACAGCACTGCTGACCAAAATGCAATTTCAGAAAAGTGAAGAAATAAGAAGTCCATGATTTTCCATGTGCGTTTGTGCGTGTGCTTGTGTGTCTTACGAGCTCCAGCCAAGGTCCTGTGGGTTGACGTAGAGTATTCCTGCCCTGGACACAGTGGCCGGAGTAGCTGCCTTCAGATGAGAGATCTCAAAGAGCAGACGCATGGAGGAGGACAAACTGATCCTCTCATTACTGGCAAGAGTCAGAACCTGGACAGAGGAAAGGAAAAATTAGGTTTTGTGGAGTTCAAATATGTACAGTAGACACAAAATGTGAAGTGACTGGCACTGACAAACATGTATGAACAAATGTGTGTGTTTGGGCTTTGGGTCAGGACAAAATCCAACATTAGAAGAATGGAAACATAAGATAATATCGGAGAGCACTCTGACCTTATTGTCATCCATAACTGTGTTGAGTGACTCAATCCACATGGGGTCAATATCCCCATCCAGAACAATCCATTTGGGTCCATCATGGCCCACTGAGGTCAGCTCTCTCATGGTAGACGAGAACAGACCTAAAGGTATATCAACAGTATATTGTTCCGACACCAGACCATCACTGGGAAACAAACGTCACATACTATCATTTAATGTTGAACTAAAGCAAAGTCATGTAGCGGAATCATAGTCAAATTATTCCATATCAAAACTATTCAAACCAGAGCTAACTCTGAACGAGAAAAAGTGCTTTAACTAATTCTAATTAATGCTGAGAAGAGGCTTGGGAATAAATTATGGTCTTGGCACCAAAATAACTCCTGCTTGACAGCGACCCAAAATCTCGAGAAAACACTGGTTCCCTTGATCATCATTTACAGCTTATTAAATTCCTTGTATAATCCTCGAGCCCCTCACCATCTTTCCACTCTCTGGTAGCAGGGTGCAGGTATCCAAACAACTCGTCTGTAGTCACAGCTTTAGGGTTGATATCATTCCATACGGGCTTCATCTTCATGTGTGCGTAGGTTCTATGGAGAGTCTTCAAGATCTGATGAATAAACATTATAAGTATATGACACACTGTGCACCCTGTCTGTTCACAAAAGCAAATCCATCACTATCGCTCTAGATAGTCCATAGTCTTGGAATTTGTTTGATGCACCTTCTAAGTTTTAACAAATCAAAGATCTAGAAAAATCCCCAAACTTCACAGTATAGTTGCAACCTGAAAATGTATGTGTTTAGGTATGAGGACAATGGTTATAAGCCAACACTTATAAGAAGTGGGCAAATACTATTTTGCATGTGGTTAGATGGATACAGTAGTTATACAGAAGTTAACCTGGCTCTTTCCAGTTCCTGGTCCGCCTACTACAAACACAGAGTGTCTGACAGCAAGCAGCTCCTCCAACTGGGTCACCTGCAGACACACAAACATTGTATCATACTGGATTTCTGATCATAGAAATTCTATTAATTACACATTTACATCTCTTTCTCACAACTCAGACTTAGTATATGTATGTCTTCATTCATGCTCCCAAAGGAATTAAGTACTGTGTATTCTCCTAAGTAATTTTCAAGTATAAATAACTGTAAACACAGTGATGAACTGTGTTTTGTTTGTTATATTATGTCTTCCTTTTTTTTCCAGCAAAAAGACATAATGTACCAAAACCTCTTGGTACTGCTACTGAAACTGAGGCATTTCAATTTTTCACAGAGAAAAAGAGCACTTCCATTTTGACATAATGTTAAAATGAGGCACCTTAAGTATGAAGTTTTCCTCAGGCTGCAGGCGCAGCTCACTGACTGACTGTCGGACAGCGTTCTCCAGCTCTGGGTCTCTCTTCCTGGGCACGTCCAGTTGAGGAAACAGGTCACTGATCAGCCCGAGAAATATCGGCACGTCGTTGGTCACTATCTTAGGCAGGTTGAAGTCCCTCAGTGCCCGCATCAGCACCTAGGCAGGAAATGACAGATTTGTGGAAACTACAAGCCATATGATTGCACACAATCGTTCTTCCCCATATCCACTACATGTGAGATGCTTCAGTGAGAATGACAGCATCCACCAATGACAACAGACTGATGCGTACCTGCTCCTCAGGTCTGCTCCGTTCCTCTCTCTTCAGAGATCCAGCCACAACCAGGACTGATTTGATAGCCCTTAAACCCCAGTCATAATGATCCTAACAGATGAAGGGATCAAAGTCATAAAAGCAAGGACTATAAAATGTCACATACAGTAGAGGATATCCAACAGCATTTTAATGATCAGTGCAAAGAGAAACAACTTATGTGCAAGAAAGATGAGAGTGCTTTTAGGAGAAGAAAGTGGTTTTATGTACCTGTTTGGACAGCAGCTCCTTACAAAGAGTGTAGAGGCTGATGAACTTGCGTGCCAGCAGACGAGCATCTATGAAGCCTTCTGCCACCAACATGATCTCACAGATCAGCTCAAAGTCTGGGATCACCATGGCACAGGGCCTGAACAGTTAGCAAACCAGCTATTAATTAGTCGTCTTCGACATTTGGTAACTCTTGCACTTCAAAGCTCTTCTTTCTCTCTGTTCATATCGGACCTGAATAGAGCCTTGAGGTTCTCTGGGAGCTCAGCCCTGCCAGCATAACCTGGGTTCAGAGTGATGAAGATCCCCACTGTTGGCTTCAGTTCAATCTCCTCTCCAAGGAAATGGAACCTACATACACACAGTACCAATTAAAGATGGCTAAATAGGCCTGTAGGGAAATCAATGAAATACATATTTGGACTGGATTGGTTTATAATGCATGTCATTATTTTCACACCCACCTTTGCTTTTTGTTGCGTACAGCATCCTGTATAGTCTTGACCTGTACAGCTACCACAGACAGCACTTCCACTGAGATCCTGTTGAACTCATCAAAGCATCCCCACACCCCTGTCTGAGCCAGACCCTTATAAATGTTACCTATGGACTGACAAAATGTAATGCAGACAGAGAGAGTAAGTGGAAGGGTGGAATGAATATACATGACAATATGAATGGAGTAAATATAAATATAAAATGGACACTACGGAGAACATCTGTACAGTCCGTGCTACCTTGTAGTCCATCTGTTCTGAGCAGTTGAACACATATACCATGATGCCCAAGGAGCGTCCAAGGTCTTTGGTGGTCTCTGTCTTACCGGTGCCAGCTGGGCCTGAGGGGGCACCACTCATCGTCAGATGGAGGGACTGGGTCAGGGTAATGTAACACCTAACAGAGGTAGGGTTGAGATATAAAAAAAAACATCAGTAACCAAAGTAATAGCAGCAATTTGGATTTAATGGACCTGTGTATTTGTTAAAAATGTGGTATAAAAGAAACAGTGTAATGTGTATGCATGTATTGGTGTATAATATACAATGTGGTCAGATATGAGACTTCAGTGTTTGTGTTTATTGCCCTTATTTGATCACAGGAGATTGAAAAAACACGTGTTTCCTTCTGTAGACTCAGCATTTACACCTATTTGTATGGGAGCTACCTACTTTCAACCACGATACAGCTTGACTGGGGCACTTAGGTGTTAAGTGCTCATGGGAACCTTGATTGTAGCTGCTGAGGAAAGGTAGTCCATTACTAATGTCTGTCTTCACCCCCAACAGGGGTCAGACACCACCTCTCTCTTTAAAGTAAACATCTTTAATAATGTGTACAATCCATGTGTAGCATACAGTACTACATGTATTTGTACCTGTCAGTGAGTGGGGTGATGACCAGTCTGTTGGTGTTGCCCAGGTATTCATAGCTGAACTGGAACTGGGCGTCACAGATGTTAATGTAACAGTGTCTGGTTTCGTCATCCCAGCGATGGCGTAACTGGGACAGCCATGCAAAGGCCTGGCCTGTTGTCACCTAAGAGACACATACAGTTCTTTCACAGGTCTTTCTTGCTTGTATAATGCCTCATTCAACAAATGTGTGTCTTACCTTCTGACTTATGAGACTGGCGACCACGTCTCGAGCATGGACATCAATAGTGCAGACAGTCATTATTTTCTGTCTGTCTCCAGGAGTTAAATCTCCAAGCAGCATGTGGATCAGTGAGTTCAGCTGTGTGATCTAGAAAACCAGAATTCAACATACATCACTAAACAAAACAACCAAGTGTTCTCCATTCTAACAACATCTTACTCTGGTTTTATAGCACTACCTGTTTTCTGTTGTAGTCTTTGAGCGCTGTCTCAAATCCCTCCTCCACCCTCTCGAAGGCAATGCCCACATCTGTGGCCCACCACACCTGACTGCCAGTCAACCCTACCTATGAATGGAAAGAAAACAGAGGCAGACAACAGATCATTTGTGTGTTTTATAAAGTTTAAGTGGTAATTCCACAGACTGTACATAATCAGACCTGCGCAGGGTAGTCAAACAGCCACTGGTCTCGTGGTTTGTCCTCATAGGCAGCTACGGCCTCCTGGATCTCCTTTCGGACCGTACAGCGCATGGTGCTCTCTAAGGCACTCAACCAACACTCTGCCTGAAGAAAGACACAGAATGTTTAAAAAAAATAAAGAAAAATAAAAAGTAGAATTCCATGCTATATAACATTTGAAAAAGGCATGAAAATGATTACACGTGACAAATATATACTCATACAATTATATACAGACTGTACATATAATAAACAATACAGATAAAGCTATTCATCATATACCACAGTGTGATTAATGAATACAGCGAGTATTTGCACACACAGAAATCAAATTTTAGTGTTTCACTACCTGTCCTTCACAGACACATGGCTCAGAGAATGGAACATATTCTCCCTCTCGGCTGTACATCCCTATAGCAACTGCCTCCCCATCCTCCTCCCCTCTTCCACCTTTGTCTGAGTCCTTGAAGCGAAGATCTGCTATGTTGTCAAACAGCTTCAGCAAGTGTCTGGTCACCTGGAAAACACACACACATGGATTATACTTCCATTTCTATTTTAAAAGGTTATGTTGTTTACAGAAATGTCCTTTTCCACTGTCTTTCATTCTTACTTTTAACATTTTCAGCTCCTCAACACTAAGACACAGTTTGAAGAATATACTGGACTGATAATGTGCTGACTATCTCTTTATATGTTCTCTCTTGGAAAACATAAATAAATTGTAATCTGTCACCTGTTTAGGCTGTGTTCCCTTGGAGACAATCTCCAGCAGGTCTGACGCAGAGACAAAGTAAAATCTGGGGAATGTGAGTCTCTTGGTCTCCAGGTACTCGGCCAGGGCCTTCTCACACACAGACAGCCTCTGCTGCAGTGTCTCCAGGTTCTCCAGGAAGCCAGGCTGGTTGGTCACCTCCACCACGTTACTGTTCTGCACCACCTCAGTCATCAAGCTCTGGGTGAGAGAAGGAGGAGTAAAATTGGAGAAAAAAGAAAAGGATAAACAATATAATGCTATGGTGAGATGGATGCATGTAGGCTTGTACTCGTATGTATTATGTGTTACCTGGAAGTCAGTGTGGATCCCCTGGAAGCGCTCTGCATCATTGGCCAGCTGGCAGCGGATGTCGTGGCTGTTGGTGAAGATGCTGTTGAGGTGGGCCCAGGTCCTCTGGACAGACATCCAGGAGGAGATGACCAGGTCAGCCACCATCAGCTTCCTCTGCCATCCACTCACCTCTGCCTGGAAATACTCCACATACTTACTCATCAGGATGTTCTGCAGCTGCACCTGAAGAGAAATAAAAGGAGGAGGTTTACATGCTGATCTTTAAGAACCCTCTTTAATGCATGTTCAGATAAATGAAATTAATATCCACTCATTATGTTTCTGTGCATTTTTGTGTTCTGGTCAGTTACTTCCTTAATGTCAGGGAGTCGGACTGACTGAAAGCACTACAGGAGGGATAAAGCAACACTAGAAACTAAAATATTACATCTAACCCTGAGCCTGATGTTCTATACTGAACAGGATTCAGCATTTAACAGCACTGAACTACTGAAATACTAGATATTAGATGCTTGGGAGAATCAGCACAGTTATCACGCTCACCTGGTTGTCCTCCAGTGTTTCTATCAGATTCTCATCTGCTTTGAGCAGAGGGGATCCTGTGCTGGTATGAGTCTCATATGACAATGACATAACACTCCATGTCTGGGTTATCTCTGCCAAAACCTACAGTAAATAAATGTAAAAAATGTTTCGTTACAAAATGTGACATCTGCCATTTGAAGTCCAGGAAAAACAACAAAATTGTGCAGTAGGATAAAAATACTTATAAAAAGGATGTTACTAAGTACGTTATGCACAATTATTTATGCATAATTATTTGTGATTTCATCTTTCTTGTCCATTGTGAGTCTGTTTCATGATTATTTGCAGTCTTCTTTTTAGGAATATGGTAGAAGTTACAATTTATAGTGAGAGGATTTGGGACGGTATTTGTCTCTAGGTTGGGGGTTATTTTTTTGAGATTAGAAATTAATTTTTCAAACATGAATCCTTGGATGTTTGAAACATCGTTGTCTCTGTTTTGTTCAGTCAATACTAAAGTAGTCTTGACCCCTACCACTACTGCACTGATATACAGAACAATATACTATTACTGGTCTATGGTTCTTACTTTCTCTATGGCCATTTCTTTCACAGCCTTGTCCACTATGTTTTTGACCTCATCCTCCACACGGTGAAGCTGTAATTCCAAAAGGTCCCCCAGGGTGGTGCCTTCCCCCATCACAAACCTGACCTGAGGACCAAACGCAATACACGGCAACCATGAGTGTGATCAGATTTCAGATCAGGATAATTGGATTCACTGAACTGTGCTGGTCACGACAGGCCTGGACATGAGTTGGCAGGATAGTTGAATGAAGGTAGAGTACATCATGAAGAATAGATTAAAGAAGAACAGAACTAAACTCAATACAGTGCCAAGTATCATATAAAGTGCAGAACGTGATCATTGATGAAACATTATTGAATCAGAATCAGATGGTATGAGACATTGTGAAGTAGCAGCACAGGTAGTCTCATACCCTGGTGGTGTTCATAAGCTGTTGCCAGTGTCTTTCTCTGACAGCAGAGTTTTGCAGCTCGTTGACGGCTCTCAGAGAGGTCAACAGGTTCTTCACAGTCGACTCCAGACCCATGTAGACGTTCCACACCCGCACCTCCTTATCCAGCATCTTCATCTCCTTTAACGTGCAACAGACAGACATAAATTGTGAGAGAAATGTATTCTTTTTCTCAACCCTAGCAAAAATGAAAGATTATAATGTTATCCATGGAAGCTTGTCATACTTTGGCGAATCGCCTGAGCTCCATGTCCATCTGCTCAACATTGATCTCTTTCCATGGAGTCTTGGTCCAATCCTCTATACTGGTCTGGCACGGAGAGGAGAATGGAAACATTTAATCTGTGATTCTCTAATGAACTTTACAGAGGAAAATCTATTTTCCCCTACAGTCTAAAAGGTCATCTATAGGTACGGTATGGAATTCATAGCTGCAGAGTGGAAACAAGCCTCACTATGCATGCTAATGGCTTATTTATGGAGCTCAAACATGGCTAAGAAATCAAAATGCCAACACATCTGTTTTGTGCTGATTAATATGTACCTTCACAAAGATGACCATGTCCCAGACTGCTTTGACCAGTATGATGTCAGAGCGACACTGGCGCAGCTGCTTGTAGTCTGGGAAACTGACCTCAAACAGATCAGCTGTGTCCTGCAGCTTCTTCATTTCTGCCTCCATCACTGCTACTGCTCGATTAGACTGGAGACAAGAGACATTTTGAAATGCTCTCGCCTAAAATTGTATTGTATTCTATTTAAGCATACACTGTAAGGTACTACTGTGCAAAGAGTGACTTTTACACTTTTCTTTTTAAAAAGGTAGTAAAGTATGTCTCCCAGTGCTCACCTTATCAATTAGTTTATATGGCTCCTCCACATTGATCTTAAAGATTTGCTCAGTACGAAACTGCTCTCTGAACTCATGCTGCTTGACCTAAAATGTGATAAAAAGACATATATAATACAGGAAAGAAAGTGGGACAGTTTATATGTCTGATATTGAGCTCTTTGTAAGGGGTTGCCACACTGACACCCCACACCGCTCACACACAGCCTCACCTCAAACCGGACACATTTCCTGCGTATAACTGAAACTTCATTTGATTGCAGTGGTGCCACTTCATGTTTAACTGTGAATGCAATTTTCCTCAGACTCTTCCACTTCTCCGGCAGCTCCTGTGTTTTGTGGTAATAAAATAAAGAACGCAATGTAATGATAAATGTACACATCTGCCAGCATTCATGTAAATGTGCGTATTTGTGCATTGGTACACACTTCTAGCTGTGTGTAGACGCTCTCTGGCAGCTGCTGTCCGTAGGTCTTGAGGAGCTCAGCAGTAGACTTGAGAGGTTTGAAGTGCTGTTCGTTGCTGAGCTGTCTGTCTCGTATGGCCATGAGGTGTCCCATGATGTCCACAAGGCCTGCATAGTCGCCATCTGACACCTTATTAGAAAGACCACGGGCCGTGTCCTGGACAAAAGAGGATAATTCCCTCACGCTGTGGGATAGAAAGGAAGGGGGATGATGTAAGGTTTCACATTGGAGAGGAGTGGCACAGGAAAAAAGTTTCTTGAATGATGATCTTAAATAAAAAGAACCTCTAGTACAATCATAACAGCCCTGTCCCCTTAACTGAACAGTTAAAACTGAAGAGTTGCTTTTAGTACTGATTTTTGCTATTTTGAGCCTTAGACCACAACCAGAAAACATTATACAAGTTGAGTTCATTAACAATGTTTTTAAACATATTTTCTTTTTAAAATATATTTAAAAAAACTATTTAAATGTTGAGGTAATTAGTATCTGTTTTTATAGTTCTTGTCCACTTAGAGTGATAAACATATATAAGTGTGTTTTTGCTTGTCCGTGCTGGTGCATGCGTTTGTCTAACCTCTGGTTCACGTGGTTGAGCAGGTGCTCTTTAAACATCCAGCTCCATCTCTTGATGACGTTCATCAGTGTGTGCTTGAAGGGTCTGATATCCAGCTGTAGCCAGCCACAAAACACCCTCCTGTCCTCCATCTTGCCCACTCGAACATACAGAGACTCAAACAGGTTGATCTGGAATGCAGAATGATACAGAGACACTGACCAAAGAGGAAAAGACCAGAGACTATGGCTGCACTGACCAGCTTCATAAATACTACATTACGGTCAAGTCAATTTATTTTAACTACAAATGTGAAGCACACCTGTTCTTTGAAGTTGTCCAGGGTGGGTGGGTTCTTTTTCAGTTCATAGTCAGCATACAGCTCTGCTTCCTCTGTACTTAGCACATGGCCATATAGCAGGAACTGCCTCATAAATTCAGACCTACGAAAGTGGAGGAACAGGCTTTTTGCTTAAAATGTTTGTTTTTTTTAATTCTGTCCTTTAGCAAATGTTAATATTGTTAATTTCACTCAAAGGGGTATTGATCATTTTTCAAGTGATGAGAACAAAATTATGTACAATAACCTGTATTTGTGTACTTCAGTAATAAAGAAATTTGATAAATGAGAGCCACACACTTCTGACCTGTCATCAGTCCAGAGGTAGCGATAGCTGGCAAACGATCCCTGATATTCTCTGACCTGAAAATCAACACAATCTTTACAACTGTAAGCATCATAAATGAGCCTCCATGTGTGGACAGAAAACAAACACTTACCTTAGCAATAGCTGCGCGTGCCCGTGAGCGGATTACATGGCACATCTCTGACAAATCCTCCATTTCATTTATGTCGCACTACAAGATGACGAAACAAGACATCATATGACAGGGGCGTGTGTACGTATATTTCCGTACAAGTGTATGTGTGCACACTGTGTATACACCTATAATCTAATGTACAGCACCTGATAGTTATCCAGCTGTTTATGCTTTGCCACTCTGGGAATGAACGACGCCATGTTGGTGATGTTGGCCACCATCTTATCCACAATATCATAGAAGTTACCACTGTGGCTGAAGTCCAACGAGGGGTCAAAGGTCATCTCATTGCTGTTGAGTACCAGCTGGACTTCAAACAGTGGTGTAATGCGCTGGTTTGCATCTGTGTTGTCCATGAGGTACTGCAGGGAGCAGCGCACTGCACTGGAGAAGCCTGTCAGGATCATGCGGTCCACATAGTCTGTGTAGGCCTGCCACTCACTGCTGTCCAGGTCTGTAACACCGAGCAGAGACTGGTTTTCCTGGAGCACAGTGGAAAAGTGATGTGTTAGAGGGAGTTAAGAAGGAACGAAAATAGATATGATAATCATAGATATGAATATGAGTGGGTTCTGCAGATGTTAACATCTACAGTGTAGTGTACACATCCTTCTATGCAGCATCAAGAGTGAGGTGAGTGAATATACCTGCAGTAGTTTGTGTATTTGCTCCCCTGTACTGCTGATCAGAGTGTGCTGTTTGGAAACACTCTCCTCAACGTCAGAGAAGATGAGGAGAGAAGAACCACGGCCCTTTCTGGTGATGAAGGCACGGTGGCTGAAATTCCCCATAAGGGCCTGGATGGCCTCCACATTGGCTTTACTCTTCTGGACACGAGTAGAAATGCTCTGCCGACAGCAAAAGAGAGCAACTATTACAACCAGTAATTACATCCCCTTTGGTTAACAGCTGCATGTTGCTTTTTGTTTTAGGAGTGTTTGCTATAATTGAGGAAAGCTGGCTTGGATCACATGAGGAGAATGCCAAGTTTCTACATTGGTGCAGTTTCACAGCAGTTTTTCATATTTCTATTGAACAAACTTGAACTTTTTCAACTTTTTTATTTCAGCACAAAATGCAGCTGAGACAGAATCTTTTCTTTAAAATATAGCAGAATAGTGTGAATATGATGAAACATATTTGAGTACTGAAAAAGCTTACTCTCTAGCATTACCTTGCAGCTTTTGTTTGTTGACAGATTTCCTTAAAATACAAAAAGAAAATAAAGGTTCAGTACCTTGACCAGATCGCGTGTGCTCTGAATGTAGTCCCATAGGTCGTCCTGAGCCCAGGTCAGCTCCCGGAGGGCCGGATCCAGCTGTCGTCTCGTCCCATCCATCTCATCTTTCACCAATCCCAGCTCTACAGCCAGGATGGTACTGTGGAGCTGGTTGTACCATTGGGTCACCAAGGTCAGAGTCTGTGTGTACTACAGGATACAATACAGCATTAACACTTTAACTCTCACTTTAACTCTAACATATTTCACAGGTCGAAAAATCATTTACAGCCACATAGCTCACAAATATAGCTGTCTCATACAATATCCAATGCAACACCAGGAGCTTAATTACCCACCATGTAGAGTCTCTCCCGTTTGGAGTAGAGATGGAGAGCTGCTTTAGGAATGTTTTGGTTCTTCAATATGCCCAGATACTTCACCTCCCTCAGAACTGAAGTTAACTAGAGAGAGAGATAATCTCAGTATTACCTGATGATTTGGCAATATTGTCTTTGCAACACCAACATCAACACACACACACACACACACACTTACACCAACATCAACGCACACGCTAAACTTCAACACACACTTCCACAATCTCACATGTGTATTTTTTTGCTATTTTGCTGATTTTTATGAATTGTACCTTTTTATTATTATTATTTTTATTATCCTTATTATTATTATTGTTTTAATATTGAATTGAAAATTGAGAGAGAGAGAGAGAGAGAGAGAGAGAGAGAGAGAGAGAGAGAGAGAGAGAGAGAGAGAGAGAGAGAGCGCCTGTCAGCAATAATCTAAATAGACAGGAACAGCATCTTAAAGTGGAGATCTCATTAAGACACGTTATAGCTGTGCGGTAGATATAAGAAGGCCAATTATTGTTATGAAGGACACTTCTGCACCAGCCAAAACCCTGTACACTTAACACACTTAAATAAAAAATAGAAATAAAAAAGAACTCTGATTTATATGTTTAACATGTCTTTTGGTGATTGGATCTTCTTTGTGCTTACTGCAGGACTGAAGTTGACCTGGAACAGGCCTGTGTCAGTGTCCAGTGTGAGCAGTGGTTCCTTCAGGTGGGTTTGACAGATTGCCTCCAGGCCCTCAGTCCACTCTGAGAACAGCTCCTCATCATGCTGGTCCAGAACCTCCAGAACACGCTCACACTTTTGGAGGACATCGTCCGCTTCAGCACACCCCAGAGGCCTGGAAGGGAGAGAGGGAGGGAGGAAAAAAGCCAGAGAAAAATAGGAGATTAGGAGTCAAATATAAATGTCATCTGTATCTTGTACATGTTTGGCAAGTAAACTGTATTCTTGCAGTGTGTGCAGGCTAGAATTTCATTCCAAAATAAGATCTACAACATTTACAAATCCTGATGCCTTCTCTACTTAAAGGGGAACTCCACTGATTTTACACATCAAAGTCTGTTTACAGGTCTTGGGGGGTGCTACTGCAGATGTGAAAAAAGTTGTATAAAGTCTTTTATGGTTCCAGAGGGAGCTGCGAGGAATCTGATAAATGTCCATACATATGGGCCAGCTGGCAGAGGTTGCTCCTGTTGGTGAGAATGCGATTCCGAAGCTCCTGTGACCATTTGAGGTTGCCGGCCACTGACGGCATATTCTTCCCCAGGACAGTACAACCTGACCGCAGCTGAAACACAAAGGCAGAATTCATTTGGCTGATGACTGAATCATATTCATTACTTTAAGTTAATATTTTTTCCAGACGTTCGTAGCACACGTTTAGCTAAGTGTGTGAATTATAATACTGTATGTGTCTAAAGTCTAAATTTCTGTTTAACCTTTCTTACCCCATCTCTGTGTTGATCAAGTATAAACTGGCAGTGGTCTATTTCCTGGCTGAACATGGTCAACAACACATTGTAGTTAGGAGAAAACAGCTGGTGGATCCTGGGTCTCTCAAGCAAGGTGCTGAAAATCTTCAACAGCTAGATGGGACACAACAACAACAACACAGTTTTAAGACAGTGTACATTTTAGACATGATGTCCAAAAATATAGTTCTGATTTACTTTGGAGATTCCCCGGCTTTTAATCTAAACCATCAACAAGCTGAAATTCCCAATAATGACCAAATGCTTCTCAGCTGAGATCCATGTGATTATAGTATGCTAACATGCTAAACATTCTCCACTTGCATTTACACAGATACTGAAAAAGTGCAACTGATCAATACCTTGTCCCTGAATTACCTGGAAGTATATCACTAAATACAGTAATGGGACTGTTTAAAGGGTCAAGGTGCAACAGACATACCTTAAAGGCTGACTTCAGGTTTTTGGAGTGCTGGAAGGCCAGATTAAGGACAGTTCCCAGCCTCTGGTCAAAATCTTTGTTCTGCTCCATGAAACGCCTGTAGTGACGCACAAACTCCTGGACACAAGATGGCATTAGACAGGAACTGATGGATATTTTTATCCCTTTCCTGATTAAAAGGCTTTGAGTCCACTAGGCAATTTTGTATTCCATTACATTTTCATAGCAGTACTTCACGTTCTTGATCAGTATTCGCTGGAATAACACACACTTGTGAAAAATATATTACAACACCGATTCATTTTTGATTGAGTTAGTTTTGATTAGCTGAGTCACACTGGAAGCTGTTGTAAAATAGCTGTAAAATATCTAGTAAATTAAATATTGATGCACTGACTAATAATGACTGCTGTCACTGATTCATGCGTGTCGCTTAGCAACTACTTTGCTTTGCTACTTTTCAATTACCGTACTGCTGGGAAGAAAAATAACATCTAATTGTTATTTTTTATTATTTGGCTGTGCCTCAATGCCACTTATAAATTGATGTGAATCACAGCCCTTTGGGGGCTTATCAATTACGAAGCAGTGTGATATCAAAGACAACTGCAATAATATCACTAGGCCTCACATTGTTAGTATAGTCCAGGGGGTCATATTTGCCCTCTCTGAGGGCCCGCCAGCGGTCATGAAACTCCTCGCTCATGCTGAAGACCATCTCACTGAGGACTTTCCCTCTAGATCCACCCAGTTCAACCTTCTCCAGTTTCAGAAAGTCCAGAGCTGTTGCAAAAAGTTCCTACAGATGAGAGGAGAAAAGCCACTGATGGGTCAAGGTGATAGAATGGAGGTAATCATAATTTAAACACTTTCTGTGGGGTGGCAGTTTTGATAAACAATAACAACAAATCAATAGACAATAAATCAAAAATATACATTAAAAATGAATATACAGCAGTTACTTGATGTAAATATGTTGAAAATAATATCTTCTTGAGGCATCTTTGTGACATTTCTAATCTTCTTAGAAAACCAACACACACAGAGCCATGCTTGTCAACGCATGCACCTCAATCATAAGCAGCCTTTCCATGATGCGGTCTGAACGCTGGAACACAAGTGTAGCCGGAAAATCCCACAGCTTGATGGTCTGGGTGTGTCTGTAGTACTTGGGGATCCGCTGGCGGTAAGTATGAAACAATTGCTTGAAGGTGTGCAGAACTGAGATGGTTATCTGGACTCTCTCCACCCCCTCCTCAAGCTCCATCTTAAACAGTTCTTCAGGGATAAGGTAGGCAAAGGCCTGGGTACAGACACACAATCATTAAGAAGAGTTGGTTAAGTTACTTAATTTCTCTTATTCTGTCTCCTTCTCTTTCACACATACACGGAGAAACATCACTGTACCTTTTCAATGATGAGGTTGCAGAACTCCTGCAGGAGGACCACCATGCGTTGTGGAGTGCAGTAGTATTGGGAATGACTCCAGATGAGACAGAGTGTGTGGAAAAGAGGAGGCAGTAGAGCGTCTACCTGTGGGAAACTCCTCTCTTCTAAGCTGCTGATAAGTCTCCTCAGAGGGCGTAGGTACAGATCTATGTCCTCCGCTTCCAGCACAGCTATGATAATCACATACAGAAGTACTAATGGATAACATGATCCTAGTAGGGGGTTCATTTAACAGAATTAAAATCATACAGTGGTCTCATAGTTTTAAAGAAATTGTGAGGCTAAATACAAATCATTTTTGTATTTTGAGACAGAGAAAGTTATTTGTGTATTTGGAGAATCAAGAAACTGTACTGGAGGACAAGAGCAGTATATATTAAGACAATGACTGCTCGGTATGTTTCTTAAGTAAAACTAAATGAGTAGATGGCTGTGAGAGACTAGATGATAGAATGAGGAAATTAATTAATTAGCGCTGATAAATGATGAATAATGCTGATCTACCCTCATTGACTTTGAGGCAGATGTCCTTGAAGGAGGAGTGGTAACTGCTCTTGACTCTTCTCAGGATCTCCATGATGTGCTCCACTTTGGGGCTCTGGATCTGAAAAGAAGGACATCATAGCAGGATGCACACTCAGGGGCCACTTTATTAGGTACACCTGTGCAATCTATTACAATTCAATATAACACCTCTGCCATAAATTCTAGCTTTACGAATTCTTTTTCAACATTGTCGGAAATGTGTAAATTAAATGATTTGTTTATCACTGATGTCATAGTTAAAGGTGGTGTACTGGACTACATTATACTGAGAGGTGTTCCTAATTTCCTCTCTATTTACATACATGAGGAATGAAGAATGAAGAATATTAGAAACACCTCTCACTATAATGCAGTCCAGTACAACACCACCACTAACTATGACCTGAATGCTGTATGCTATGTCATGCAACACATTTGGAGTCTGTTGACATTTAACTGGACTCAAAATCTGGTCTTTAGGAATTAAAAAAGTCTCATATCCAGTCTATGAATTGAAAACTTCTACTATTACCAGTACTTTGAGACCTCAGTTTACATTTTGAATTGACTGCACCCCTGCCAACTTCCACAGAACCAATGTCATACTTGAGACTGGATGCCCAGCAGGTTTTCCCTCTGAGTGGTCCAAAACTGGAGCTCCACGTTGGGGCCTGGGTGGTCTTCCCGGAGCAGCACCATACCAGAGTCTTTCTTCAGGATATTCCATATCTGTCCAGACCACTGAACTATCAGAGTTTCTATAGAGTACAACAAGCCACGCTCCAGTGGCCAACCAGTGGGGCTGAAGGAGACAGAGAGTGGGGCAATCAGGCTATGTATGGGTATGTTTGAGTATGGGCTTTGGAAGAAAGACAGTAAGTAAACTACAAATAGGACTAAAATATTATTTTAGTAAGTTGTAAAGGTAATCACAGTTAACCTCAATATTTTTATTAGTTTGACACAACCAACATATACTGTACATTAAGCCCGGGGCACACCGCCTACCTGAGCAGCGCGCGTGCGTCGCGAAACGTCTTGCTATTCATTTCGGTGCCCATGTTAACAGGTTAGCCACATAGCCCGCGTGAGACACACGACTCCAGAGGTTCGGCGAGTCGCCTACGTTTTCCACGTGAGACGCGCGGTTCAGCAAAAATACAGTTTAGATGATCTATTGATAGTCATATTGACATCAAACCAGCAATATTACACCTTTCAGTTTCAGCGTCTATATCTGTAGAATATGTCACAGACATGAAAAAATTCTAAATCTATTTTCTATTTCTATTTTTTTAACTCCCCAGTTACAATTAACGGGTAACGCCTGTTACGTCATGTAAACAAACCACATAGCTACCTATCAGCTGTGCGCTCGAGATCAGACTGGAGACGTAAAAAGTAAAAGATGGGCTATATCTTCCTACGTTTGTAACGCTACTTTCTTAAAACAGAAAACGCACGTTATAAATTATGATATTTAGATGTTTCTTTACTGTAAATGGCATACAATATATCCAACAGCAAGTACGTTGTTATTTGCAATGGCCATTTACCTTGACAAGGTTACTCCAGTTAAGCTAAAAAACAACAAAACCAAAACAGACTTGGAGAGGATTAGGTCAAATTATTAATTCATTTCATTATTTCAACTTCGTCTATCATGAAGTGAATCATCCATGATCCAGGCTTTCAACGCGAGCGACAGGAATAAATAGAGACAGGGCGTACGACAAAGGTTCAGCTCAAAACGTCGCGCTGCACAGTGCTGCGTCGCTCGCGGCCAGTTAGGACATTCCTATACAATTCAATCAAACTGATTTTGTCGCTGACGCTCGCTCGCGTCGCATTCAGTCAGGACACGGTTAGACCTGTGATGCCATTCACAGAGGTAACGCTAGCGCATCCGTTTAGAAACTTTGTCAAACCTCGCAGGTCAACTGACAACACTTACCGCTGTTTTGAAAATGTTTCCAAGTTCCTCGGAGGCTCTCTGTAGACTCTAGCTAACTGGAATGAAAATGATTCCGTCTGCTGCACAATAAAGAAGTTTAGCCAGCTCGATTCCAAAGTTTCGATGCTGTTTATTAAAGTAACCAAAAATGGCGCCCGGAAATGACACTTGACCTTGTTTTTCTTTTCTTTTTTTCCTCAACTGCTTGTTTTGTACAGCTCCTGAAATCTGATCAAATATGACAACATACAATATGATGAATGTAAGGGAATAAGGGAAACTGATAGTAAAAGTTTCATTTTTTGATGTTTTTATTGATTATTTCTTTTGTGTAACAGTATTTTTTATTTAGTTGCCGTGTCACACAAGATAAGCAGGCAGTAGGTTATGTCACTTCAGGCTAGGCCTACTAGTCGAACAGAACAGTTGAAACGGTTTAAACGGGTTTTATTATGCAGCACACGGAACATTTTTCTTTCCAGCTGAATAGAAGAGCATTTAACGAATCTGGAAATGTGGTAAACAGTTTGTGGGGTTTTTCCAAAACGTTTTAACTAGGAATAAAGACGAGCATAGCGTATTTCATTGTTAATATTGATGAATTTACCTCTTCTTGACAGAATGAATACACACACCATTATAGCGTCAGAAATATGCAATGAAAAATACAAATTTAGCTAGGCTATAATGCGTACATGCACACCTGAGTACAATGTCCTGAGGCCGTGCCCTCTCCACACACAGCGGCAGTGGTAGCAGTGTTCGTCCCTCAGCGTGGCCTCTCAGGGTCACCACCCTGCTCCTCAGCTTCTCCAGGTGCCTATGGATGTCATCAGACACCACCCGCGGCCAGTCCTCATGGTTCAGTCCGTTGGACAGCACACACACCAGCACCTATGCAATACACACAAGCTGTTTTAACTGTGCATTAAAACAGCCTAAAACAACCATGCATTCTTCCTTTGTCCTGCCAGCAGCATTCTGAGTTGGAAAAACCCAAATCTCCACACACATCACACATGCCACCTGTATTAGTGTATAACTTGGACACTTTACACTCACACACACACACACACACACACACACACACTATCCCACCTCAGAGATGACAACAGGTAGGTGCTCCATGGGGTATCCAGGCACTTCCCCCAGCCGGAGTTGGTGTCTAAAACCTTGGCGGGCGATTCTCTTCACTCCCCTCTTTAGCACACACAGCAGCTTGGACTTCCATGGTGGGGACGTCTTCACAGATGCAAAAACAGTAGGAATGCTTTCAGCAGTGAAAGCACTAGAAATAAGTAGTGACTTATTTCAAAAAATGTGTATGTTAGATGGAGTGTAGATAGCAAGCCCATGAGATTTTGTTAAAGACTTATATGCCTGCATGTCAGCGTATTGTCTTGATTAAGAGCTAAATTCACTTTTCAGTATGTAATTGTATGTGCATGACAGTGTTTATATAAACATTCTCAGGATGTGGGGCATTTTGCTGCTATGTTTTTTTTTTTTTAATGAATTGTGTCTTCATGCCACCCAGGCAAACAGATTGTGAAATGTGCCTCATCATCATCCACTCTGCACATGTCATCATTGCTCCACAGTATCTTTACCTCAGGGATATTAGTATACAGAATTTCTAATATACAGTGCATACAGAAAACAAGAGATGAACTACACCATTAAATATTTACTCAAGGCTATAACCATAATTGAATTTGCCTACAAAATGTACTTTATCCAAGATGGGGAGATGAAAAGGAAAATGACGCACTATTATGAAAGCAGGTGCCTGAACTTTTCATAAACTCAGTTTATGCCTGTGTGTATTTCTTACCTGAGCATCCCCTGCATGCAGCGTCCCTCCAGGTCCAGTGAAGAGCAGCAGCCTGTTGGTCCAGATGTGGTCCAGGAAATCCAGTATAATCTTCTGGTTCTCCTCTGCTCCAATGAAGCGGTTCCACTTATCTGTCTTCACTCGCAGCACACAGAAGGCCTGCTCCCGAAGGAAGTCCACCCTCTCGTCTGACAACACCACCCCAGCTTTGAGAGAGGGCTCCTGGGCGACACGCACTCCTCCAGCCCCTCCGCTGCCTAAACCTCCGCTGTTACTGCTCGTGCCGGTGGCCTCAGCCATGAAGACTCAGCTGGCGGGGAAAAGAAATAAGTAAAGGCTACTACTACTTGATTTAGTGTCTAGGGGACGTGAAACCAGAAAAGAGAATTAGATAAAGGTACAAACTCACCTCAGTCCTTCTTGTCAAGATCAGAAGCTATAAATGGACATTTCCCCAATCATAACAATGATGCACTGTTTATACTGTCCCAACTTTATGTTTCTTCTCTCTTCTCCAGCTCTGAGGGCTATTGGCTGGGTAAGTGATACACACCTTGATGGATAGGTTAACTTGTCACTGTGACAACACAGCATGGGCTGGCTTCACTATCCTGCATGGTGGAGGCTGTTTGTGTAGCCTGTATGGCCTGCAACCCAATCCTGTAACCTGAGCCTTCAGATGAGACCTAACTACAGTGACACCTCCAGGACAGGTAATGATATTACCCCTTTGATGCACTTGTAAGGTTTTCAGTGTTATAGCAGTATATTAGTTTGTCTTTTGTTATTGGTAACAAATAGTAAATCATATAATCTGTGAAATTACCAGTTGTATGTCTGTGTATGTGTGTCAGAGGGCAGAACAATTCAGAATTTTTTCATTGTTTGGGATTTCTGATTTTAATATGTGGAAGAACATGTGGCAGCTGCTACTGAAAAGAGAGGGCGATTTTCTAGTCAAACAGTAGGAGAGGTCTTTTGTGTGCCCTCTTCTACTAACCTATGCAATGTGTATCATCACCACATGGGGGCAGTGTGGTACAGTGTTTCTGAGGACACCCTTCAACTGTAATCCAAAGTGACCCTAGCCATGACATCCTATTACACATGTTATGCCATTTATATAAAAACATGGAAAAATAGGACATTTCTCTAACTGTGTTACTTAAAATACCAGAGCAATGATTACCCTTTTAAAGATCCTTCACTCTGAGTTTAACCTTAATACATGGATGTATAATCATATCCCAATTTAGAATGGGCTGACTGGAGAAGGCAGAGCTGACATTTGAGTGTATTTCTAACCTTATGGTCATACATTTGATCCATATGTAGGGTTATGCAATGCCTACAAATGGATAACATAAGCATCCCTTCAGTAGGAGGCTTGTCAAAACCTAATTAACGGCTGTACTATTCCTACATAGTGTACAAATGCAGTTTAATCATTCCCCATTAGAATATACAGGATTTCCTTGTTCATACAGTCACTTCATTTTCTGTAATCACTCCCCTTTGGCTTAATGTTCGCTTTTAAACATTGGATACAATTGATGGAGGTGACTTTTCATGTAATGGATGTATATGACCTTTGGAGGTTTTATTTTTAATGTAAGTGTTCAGCGTTCATCAGCAGTGAATATTTCCATTGTTCACAACTCTGTCTATACCAGCCAGTAATCCATGGCCATTCTCCAAGAGAATTTGTCATTTCTGAAATCTGTAATTCCAAGTGAATGCATGTGTGTGTTTGTGTATGTTTTGTGTGTGTGTGCGCTTGCATGAATGTTCTTTACACACATTCATTGTGTGTGTGTGCGTGTCATGCAGCTTGAATGAATGTCCGTTGTATGGTATGCAAGGGTGAATGTTTTGTTGCTATTAATGTATGTATGTGTGTATGTGTTTCTGCTATTATATGCCTACAAAAGTGTGTGATTGAATGTGTGGGGCTTGTGTGTGTATGCCTGTCCAGAGCCCAAGGCTAGTGAGGGGGTCCCTTGGGTGTCTCCACACACACTGTATCTAAGCCCATTTGAGCCTGCTGACAGAAGGAGCATGACTGCCCATCTCGCTGACCTCATGCCCAATGTCAGCTCTGCTCTGCAGGGATGGAGGGATGGAGGCCAGAAAAAGAGATCTTAGGACAACGGGGGGACAAGAGGAGCAGGAGAGGGAGCCAATGGAGAGACAAAGGGGGAAAAAAGAGAGGGTGTATGCCGGGGTGGAGAACGAGGAGGGGCAGCGAGCTTACAGAATACAAATGAGACAGAGAATAGAGTGATGAAGGAGCAGAAGAGCAACAGCAGAATAGAGATATACACTTGGCCAGCTATTAGTGATAATATTCAAGAGTAGTTCTGAACAGAGTCATTGCTGAGTAATCTAAACAGGAGGAGTAAGAGGGCAAATGGAAAAACGTATCCTCAGGCAATATTTAAACTCCCAGCTCTTGACTGTAACTGAAATATCACCTGTAAGTGGATGTAATATTCTGCTCCAATGTAGCATAGCAAAGCACCAGCTAAACTCCTTTTTAATCTCTTAGCGGTGTAGTTTCAACCTGAAGCGTCTCCCTCATTTCTTTTCTCCTCCCCTGTCTCTCCTCCTCGCTCTCTCCATTTGCCGTTGCCATGACTACGTGTTGCTTGACGATCAGACTGCCGCTCTTGAGTCCAGAGCTTCAGCCTGGCTCGCTCTCCGTCTCTCCCCTCAACCGCTCCTCCACTCCTCTCCTCATCACCCTTTCCCTGTCCTCAGTCAGGGGAGGAAATTACATGTAGATGAGCTTGAGGTCTCTGTATCTTTCAACTGCACACACACATACACACACATACACACCATGACGACCATCATCTCTTCAGGCACTGGGTGTCTCGATCAAGTCTGCACTTTGGTACTACTCACCATGGCCTTTTTCATTTTGTCTTGTAGTCTCCGGGGGAAAACGACAGATTCATGTATTTCTGAAGCCGTTGGACTCAGGGGAGGCAGAGAAATGGCTGAAAAAGGAGGACAGAGACGAGGGGGGAAAAAAGCATGAACAGAGAAGCAGAGAGAAAAATGTCACCAGGGAAAGAGAGAAACTGAGACAGTGACAAAGATGGCAAATGCATCCATGCTGTCACACACACACACACACACACACACACACACACACACACACACACACACACACACACACACGTAATGATAATTTCGGAGCTTCCCTCCTGTTGCTGGCTGACTACCCATGAAACCTTACCATGGCTGGTGATTGCCATGTATGTGCTTGTGTGCACGTGTCCAGATGGTGCTGACCAGCAGTCCCTCCCAGGGTAGATGAAGTAAATGGAGCGATTACAGTAATGACCGACACACACATCTGTCACATACCTCTGCATGGCTGCCAGCTCTTTAGGACACACACATGCACACACACACACACACACACACACACACACACACACACACACACACACACACACGCAAAAGCACTATTGGCTGAGGTCTGTGGAATTGGTTAGAGCAAGCAAACCCCATCATAATGTGCATTTTATCTGATGCTAATGTATGTACAATTTTGCAGTTTGCTATTGTATAGCAGAGTGAAAATGTTAAAATGTAAGCAGCTAGTCAGTTTGGATGAAATGGGACCCCTCTTGCCAAGGTGACTCGGCTTAATCCCTCTCAGTGTCTCGTTCTAAAACCCCTGTTACTATTCCTCTTTGTCTCTTCATCCCCACTCCACTCTGCAACCGTCCTCCTCTCCCTTTCATCACGCCGATCTGACCCACTGCAAAATTGCCTTCCATTTTTCCTGTTTCTACGTCTTTGGTGTTTTTCTCCAGCCAGAAATGAGTCAAGAGAGGGGGACAATTCGGACGAGCCACCAGGGGCAGGTGTCCTCTTTGTAGTTAGGAGAAAAGGCAGAGAGTCACCAGCAAACTCTTCCTTATCAGACCTCTCCTTTGTTCTGCAAAGGTCTCTCTCCTCTGTCTGGACTCAGTGATATTTGAGAGGCAGGTCCGTGTACACAGGAAGAGGTTAGAGAGCATGGCCAATCTCCCAGGATGTGTGAGTTTGTGTATTTAAGTCCTGAGCTTGCTCTCCTCTGAGTATATCGAGTGTGTGCGTGTTTGTGCATTCTAGTTGAGGGGACCCCAGCAACTTGTGTTCAGAAACGCTGAGTCCATGCTGACCACTTCCAGGATGTTTTTCACTAAGTCAACACTCAGTGTAAGAGAACACCCTTATTTCACTGGCAAAGTACTGCAGTGTCCCCTCCAAAATCTGCAGATACAGTGTTTTTTGTAAAAAAAAAAAAAAAAAAAAAGGACAGCATTGTTCTTTGCTGTGGTAGACACAGGTAGTTTCCTCTTACAGCAAGTTCACGTGGGCGTGCTCTCAGGAGGCTCATTAAGCTTTGCTGAGACAAAGAGATGCACTGGAATTCAAAGTTGGGTACAAAACCTTCCCTGTATGAGGGGGGAGGTTTTATGTTGGTTTCCAGTCGCACTTAAATCCTGTAGATGGCGCTGTTTCTCTATCGGGCTCCAGAGAATATCCCCTGGATGGTCTAATTCAAAATTTCTCCCATGCCTCATCCTCTTGTTGCTTATGAATACCCATATAAGCTCTGGGGAGACGTGTATTATGTGTGCTCCTTGTCAATAGCTGAATTGGATTAGGCATAACTCCACTGCGGGCATATAGTAAACATATTGCTATAGGTATTCACACAGATACTAGTACACACAAACCAGTAGAAGTGTGTTTGCAGATACAGGCTCAGACACACACACACACACACACTGAGTGTTCCCTTGGTCTTTGACATAGAGAGAAAGTATTGTTTCTATTGATTTATCATCATCTGCTCACCTCAGAGATATTAAGACGATAAAACAATAAAAGAGGAGTGAAATACACATGGGTAACCTCTGAACAAATACAAATTGCACATATCTGGTCATCTCCAGTGGTGGATATCATTTTAAGAGCATTGAGAGCTGGAGAGGTGATGGAAAAAAGAGAATGAAAATTTCAATCTCACATTGTTTCTTTAACTTTTAAGATAAGCGACAAAATAAAGCTCTTGAGCAGAGCTTTCTCACCTCAAAGACATTTACATTTACCTTCCTTTAGAAGCCCCCCCCCCCACACACACACACACATATATGATGTGATTAGATAAAGAGCAGTACCATACTGTACCCTATATCTTTTTCACACTCAGTGGTTTAGCCAAATGAAGTGAAAGGAGCCGAATGTTTCCATGGTTCCATTAAAATATGTCTGAGAACAAAGTAGGGAATTAGACACACTGACACACTAACTGTACCACCATTCCCCTTTCAAATGACTACACTACCTTGTCTGATTGGCTGCCACAGTGCTTGGCCATTACATGTGAAGACGTGCTAATGAAGGTAGACAGAGGGGAAATGATATACTGAGGTTTCACTCTGGTGAATAAGATTGTAGAGTACAGAGTCTGATTGTCTGTCATTTTGGTGCCATTCATTCGCAATTACTGCAGTGGCCAGCAATTAGTTTAATGTTGCATATAGGTTAACTGTGGTGCTGTCCAATGTCCTTATTAGCCAAAGGACACTCTTGTTCTTCTAGTGTTATTGTATGGAAAGTGGACAGCTTTGCACTGAAATGCTTTGGGAAACTGAGTAATTGTTAGCTGAGTGCAGAGTTTAGGCCACAGGCAGGGTTGGCTCGTCAGGAGAACAGGGCTTCAAGCTGCCCTCCACACAGTTGTCATGTGGTGTGTGTAGTCTGCTCCAAAGACCACTTGGATGTTGTTATGTTTTTTGTGATGCTTGACTACCAAAGAGGGAATTCTCTCAGCCACAGAGCAAAACCTTTGGTAGGGATTCAATATCTTGCTCAAGGACACTTCAACAGGGCAGATGCTTGTCTTCCTCTGGGTGAAGGATGCTCTTTCTACTCACTAGACCAGCCCTGCTAATCAAACTCTACCGATTGCAATTCGGTCGGTCGGCCAGTCCGCCACTTTTTTTCAGACATTCATGCTCCCCAGAAGATGAATCCCAAAGACTTTGGGGATCCCTTGACGTTTCCTTTATTGCCACCAGAAGGTCAAACTTTGCACCTATCCAGTAAAATATCTCGACAGCTATTGAATGAATTGGCACAACATTTTTACACAGACTTTCATGGTCCCCAGAGGTTGAATCCATATGACTTTGGTGATCCCCCTGTCTTTTCCTCTAACTCCAACATGAGGTTCACATTTCTCGACAAATGTTGGATGAATTTTGGTACAGACATGTCCCCTTCAGGATGAATTGAAATAACTTTGGCGATCTATCAACATTTTTGTTTGTCCAATACTTTGGTTTATCACCAAATACATTCCCATAGGCTCAGCTGTACTTTTTGTTTAGTGTTAATTATTAAATGTTAGCACGTTAACATGCTAAACTAAGATGGTGAACCTTGTAAAGATTGTTCCTGCTAAACATCAGCATGTTAACATTGTCATTGTAAGCATGTTAGCATGTTGACATTAGCATTTAGCCCAAAGCACCTCATGTAGCCCCTAGGATGGCTGTAGCTGTAGAAAGCTTAATGGTGAAGATGGCGCCTGATTATAAAACATGTGAAGTCTAAGAATATTAATGCAGCTGTCTAGAAAGATGGAAATTGAGATGATGCATAAAAACGCACCCACTGACAAACAAACAAACAAATATCATCCATCAGGGTTAAGCTTTGATCTCTGTGTGAGAGCATGCCATGGCCGATCGATAACTTTAATTTGGCCTCAAGTGTGCGTTTGCACGATTCTGTCTCCCTCCACGCCTCTCTCCCCTCTATACTTTTCATCCATACGCGCGCAGTCATATTCTCCCTCTTCTCAAACCCTCACAGACAGAATTAAACACACACACAGCAACCTGATTAGGTGAGCCACAGGGGTTAGGCCTAATGACAAACAAACTCAGCGTGTGCACAAACACCTCAGCTCCTCAGATGAAATATAGATTTTCTTCTGTCCCAAAAGCTGATGGGTATTAGGTGAAGGTATGTGTGTTTATGTGAGTGAGTGTGTGCATGTATGCTTTTGTGTGTGTGTGTGCGTAATCTTGTTCTCCAGATTGTTTTGTATGGAAAGAGGAGACACCAGGGGAAAGCATGTAAGTGATTGGACACTGCTTTGTTACTGTTAAAGACCCTCTCTCCAGGGAAATAGTGGGTTAAATAATGTGTTTTCTGATTTGTGTGTGTGTGTGTGTGTGTGTGTGTGTGTGTGTGTGTGTGTGTGTGTGTGTGTGTGTGTGTGTGTGCGCGCACGCTGTAAGGTGTGTTTGTCTGATGGATTAATAGGACTGTCGTTTTATCCCAGGGGAAATGCATTGGTATTGTTTTTACTGAAGGCAAGTCCTTCAAGATTACTCATAATTTGCCTGATGAGTGTGTGTGTGTGTGTGTGTGTGCTTCTACTTCATACTTTGTTATGAATGAATAAAAACACAGTGGGCTCTTAAAACATTGCATACTTGCACTGAACCAGAAATATTGTATACTGGCACATATTTATAAGTCAGCTTTGATTAAACATATTAAGTGCATCTTATAACAGAAATGCTTAAGCTAATGCCATATGAAGTGTTAATGTTGATAGTCAAAGGCAGGAAGGGTAGTTAGTTACATGACATATTGCTGTATAAAGCCAAACCACACGTGTAATGTTCAATAAAAAACAATAGAGGAAACGCTACTTGGATCCAGCAGCCATTAAACAAAAAGCAGGTGCTCCCGGTTGGCTGAATACTGTCCAGAAGGAGAAAAACAAATCACTAATCAATATTTGTATATTAACAGTGGGTCAGAGGGCTATGTGTAAATGTGAAAGCTGTTGCTTGTAGTGCCGAACCCACAGAGAATTACAGTGAAGTACCCAGATCTTAAGTAGCAATACCACTGTGTAAAAATACTCTGTTACAAGTAAAGGTCCTGCATTCAAAATCTTACTTAAGTACAAGTACATATGTATTAGCATCAAAATATACTTAAAGTACCAAAAGTAAATGTACCCATTATGCAGAATAATATACACAATATCACTGAATTATAATTAGTGATACATTGATGTGTAAGCATCACTAATGTGGCAGCTGGTAAAAGTGGAGCTAATTTCAACTACTTCATATACTGCTGGGGTAGCTTAATCCATAATAATAGATCATAATTTATTAGTTGATTTATATTTTGTATTAATAATCTGAAACAGCCCCCAACTTAACTATTTTGATTCAGTTTTACTGCTCTCATTAATCACATTTCCATCTGCGATCAGGCATCTGTTTTCAGCAAAAAAGCTCTGGTAACCCACTGTGGTGGAGACTAAAACTAAGCTATAAGGAGAGTGAATATTGGACTTGCCAGGTGGAAAGACTCCAAATGAATGATAACAATGCTGCAAGTCTACTGGACAGTAAATAGGCAGCTATTTGCTAAAACATTCATCATATTTACTTTACAGGGTGATAATGTCAGTGTTGTGTTTACAGCTTGCTGCGCTGCCCCCACTTGGCCAAAAAGATCAATTACTGAAGTTTTTAAAGAGCCTCTATTGTTGGGTTATATGATTAAAACACAAAACCAATACCTATACCAATATCAACCACGCGCCTCCTCTGGGTCAAACAATCAGACACAGGCGTTACAAAAAACACTGATCTCAATCGAACACTTGAGGATTTGTGCAGCTATATCTGGCTGCCTTTATTGAAGGAAAGTGGAATATGTTCCTTCATGTTTACTGGCATTCGGACAAACTGCTCAGTGAAGCTAAGGATCAATAATGAATGAATGATGAAACACAAGTGCTTATGTTTATGCTGGAATATTGACGATCAGCTGTGTGTGTAGTGAATGTAATTCCCCAAAATTATTGCTATGAGTATGTAAAGTACAATATGATTTCCCTCTCAATGAATGACTTTATGATGTCTTTTATACAATTTCATCCCAATTTCATGCTATCTAAAATTCATCAGTTAACATTTCAACCACCCAAATGATTGTATCATCAAAACGCTGAGTATTTTGCAAGCAAATGGATTAAGATGACTCATAACTTTAATTAAAATCCATGATCGGCTTTACTTTCATGCCAGCAATCATTTTTGTAGGAATCAGTGTCAGTTCTCCCTAATAGTGGATATCTTATTTTATAATGAAACTCTTCAAACTGTTCTAAACCTTTCGATATCAGTGTTGTGAGGTGTGTAATGTCTTGTAACCATGTGTGTAACTGTGTGCTTGTGTTTGAACGCGCTCGGCTCATTGTAGGTTAAGCTAAGTGGCTGTCTGGCACAGGCACCTTTGATTATCTTTATTTATCCCTCCCACCCACAGTTTTTCTGCTCAGTCTCTCACTCTCACACACACCCCTCCTGCTAAAAAGCTAATCTTTTTGTGCTAATGAACGGTATTGGGTTTCCTAACAGGCTTTTAAAGGAAGGTGATGGATTGAGGGATAGATGGATGGTGGGAGGGGAGAAGGGACATCGGGGGATGAAGACGTGAGAGGGAGGTGGGGTGTCAATAAGCACATCAACCTGATCCGTGTCAGACTGCGAAGTGTGCATATGCTGCTAATGTATGCATTTGTGCACGTACACACACGCACGCACACGCGCCTTTAGTCACTCATAAATCTCTGGGCAAAGCATAAAAGCAAGTCTTTTGGTGCCAATAAGCTGAGGGATGGATTGCGGGAGATGTCTCCACCTTGACCAGTGCTGTGATAAATGCCTGAGGGTGTGTACGCATGCACTCCAATGTATTACATCAGTTGGGAGCTGTAGGTCTGTGCAGATTGGTGCAGAACTACTGTTATTAAATGTATTTTGTGTTGCAGTGAGGAATTGATTATGTGATACTTACCATTTTCAACACATTTGCGGGGAGAAATATCTTCCAACAAACTGCATACAAAACAGTGAAACGTGTTAATTAGTAATGGCCTGTGCTGTAATTGATGCACTTTATGTCCTGAGCTAGATTCAAAGATGTGTGAGAATAATGTTAATAATACAAATAATACTTAAAATAATCATTTTAAGACCTTGTATGGTGTCCAAAGTCTTAAAATTATGTCTCTTTCACTACATATATCTCAATTTTCCTCTTTCCTCCGCCTCGTTCATTCCTCCAGGTGAAACAGTCGGGGGTGTCTTGGGATCATGAGCCCCAGCTCCCTCCTGCTTTTTTCCCCCTTTCTAATAAAGCTGATAATCATTTGTTTCCCAATCACATTAGCATGCCAGTAATGAGAGGGGTAAGTCAACCATTAGAATATGATCCATAATTCATTGTTGACTCCCGTTCATTACCCCAAACTCACTCCGATGAATGTTTAATGTGTGTGTGTGTGTGTGTGTGTGTGCGCGCACATGCGCGCGCACGTGTGTGTGACTTTGCATCTCTGTTTATCATCTGGGGTACAGAGCAGTGTCGGGCTACGATGGATTGTTTGTGCTGATGGAAATGTACGTGATGGACTCTGTAATCTGCCTTTTTCCATATGCATTACGTAACTTATGAATGACGCAAGCAACAACTTTAATTAGAAATATATGCAAGGGTGCATTACTGTGCATCTGTTTAGGTGTGTGTGTGTGTGTGTCTCTCTTACACTCTCTCTGTCTCTCTCGTGAGTGAAGCAGCCAGCTGTTATCAGTCGCTGACAGAATCCTCCTATCAACCCCCTCCTTCTGCTGTCAATCACAGCTCATTGTCACCAAGTCGCCATTTAAATAGTTCCTTTTCCTCTGTTTACTCAAGAAATATGTGTGCGCGCGTGTGTGTGTACATGAGTGAATAATGTAAAAGCCCTGCCCTTGCTCCTCTCCTCTCCTCTCCTCTCCTCTCCTCTCCTCTCCTCTCCAGAAAAAAGACAAACACTGCAGGTTGATTAATATACGCGAATTCCCCAAACACCTTCATCAGGTTCCCTACACTGCAAAATTACTCCCTCAATAAATAAATAGTTGTTAAAACCAGCTGGAACATCATTAATGTCCGGCTCTGAGCCAGAGGAAAGTTGCTTCAAGTCGTGTGTGTGTGTGTGTGTGTGTGTGTATGTGTCTTTTGGCAGCCTCCTAATGAGATGCCTGTGTTTCCCTCCATTAGTAGTTTATTAGATAGCATGGGTCGCTGAGGTTTGTAAAATACAGTAGGCTTAATTTAGCACATTTGGCTCTACGGGGGCATAGGGGACTTAAGGGAGTATCAAGGGCATGGACAACTGGCGTAGCTTGGGATGTAAATTAGTGTTGCCAGCAATAATAGGTGAGCTGTTGAGCACAGCCAGTTCAACAAAGCATTTACTTATTAAACTGCCTTAGAGGTGCCGATGACTGTGAATATAATTATGTGTAACCAGGATTTGAATTACCTCACAAATGCTACTTCATTTTATGCTGCTGCTTTAAAGGTGGTAGTCTGCTTTTAAAACATTCTTGGCTGTGGTCAGAGATCACTTGTTGCATTCAAACAGGGTTTCCCACAGTGAGATTAATTTTCCCTTGCATGTTCTGTTAATGGAGCAGACGTTGCGTAGGTGGTACTCTTTTATTCTAAACAGTCCACTGACTGGTGCTTCTGTTGCAAATGTGTAGAATTATTCACTTTCTTAGTACTGCTCCCAGGGAAAGACCTACATGACACTGGATGTTTAAAGCTGCAAGTGCAACAAAGGCTTTGATGAATTGGGTAAAGGCTGTATTGTGTTGTGTTGTTCAGAAAAAAACACAGAAGCAAAGTGAATATTTATTTATTTGAAAGTGATGCATATCTTGCCATTTCAACTAGCATATAAGCTATTTAAATACTGTATGTTTATTTCGCATTCCTTGCATGGTACAAAAAAAAACCCAACAGTTTTTATATATGACCTATGCATTACAGTAAGTAAGTATGAAGGAGAAGGTATATATAGTGATTTTTACAGAGAACAATGTATTGTTAATATTCTGTGGATGAAAGAAAGATACACCTAGTTTTCTTTGTTCGTTTGACCTCAAACAGACACACACACAAATACACACACATACACACAACATCATACTCTAGCTAGCTGGTAAGTGACAGATAGACCCATTTTCTCCACCGTTCATCTAACCTTTTCTGTCTGGGGCTATCAAAGGTCACTCCGTCAGGCCTGATTTACTGTAGGAGCACGGTGCTCTCTCTCTCTCTCCTTTACATTAGTCTGTCTCTCTATCGTAAGCCTCTTTTAAACATGCACTGTATGTAATTCATGAATGCTGTCAATTTAATATGCTGGTGTCAAGTTTGAAAAGGACCCAGAGTCATTTTTTATGTAAAAGTCACTCTGGCACTGTGTCTACTTAGGACCTGGTAACATTTCTGTAACATTTTTTACATGGCAAGCAGCGTGGCTCCAGGGCAGTGTCGGTCTGTTGCTTCGGTCAGTCAGTTCACCACTTTGTTCCAGACTGAAATATCTCAACAACTATTGGATGGTTTGCCATGAAATTTGGTACAAAAATTCATTTCCACCTCAGGATGAATTGTAATATGTTTGGTGATCCCTTAACTTTTCATCTAGCGCCATCTTTAGGTTAACATTTTAAATATCTGCAAAACATTCCCATCAGCCTCAGCTGTGCTTTTATGTTTAGTACTAATTAGCAAATGTTAGCATGCTAACACGCTAATCTAAGATGGTGAACATGATAACATTATACCTGCTTAATATCAGCATGTTAGCATTATCATTGTGAGTATGTTAGCATGTAGCGTTAGCCTAACTACAGCCTTACAGAGCCGCTAGCATGGCTGCAGACTCTTAGTCTTGTGTATATGAGAGACTAGGAAGGTGTTTTATTGTAAATTCTGTGCCTTGGTTATAAAGATTATGTTGAGGTGTCAGATTTTACTCTGAAATAACACTCTACTTGCCAGAGGCCCAAACATTGGGGCTCCTTCTGTAATGGTATTTACGGTAATTTGTGTAAACCAAAATTATAATTGAACTTTTTTAACATAACAGCATTTATTTAGTTTTTCTTTTTCCCTAACTCACCCTTGTTTTTTCTCTCTAATTCTCACACTTCTGTCCCTCCCTCACATATTTGTATTTTCTGCTATTTCCCGTTGTTCATTCTCTCTCACTTTTTCCTCCTCTCTGCCACGTGCAGATCTTAGTTTTGGAAGGAGACGGGGGACAGTGTTTTCTTTTTTTCGACACTTTATTTCGACAGGAAGACTGATGGGCACGGTGCTGCACACCATAAAGAGCAGAGGAGAAACAGCTGAGGCAGAAAGAGGCAGGATTTCAAACCATCATCTTTTATCATTATAATAGTTGCGTTTGTGAAGTGTGAGCTGGTTTGACGAATGCCACTGTGACACAAAAACACAATTGACACGTCATTGTGTTGTTAATGAGAAGAATAATACTTGAGCTCAAAGTAGTGCAAAGCTCATTCATGCACAAAGCTTTACAATGCTTTCTGTCACACACAGTGTCTGGATGTGAGGGAGAAGAGGTGGGCAGCAGATTGGATAGAAAAAGAACAACTATGGAAAGACATTTTTCTGGTTGAGGAAGCAACAGAATGGGAGTTATGTATTCTTTTCGTCTCTATAAACGTATGAAGCTGCTGTATTGCATCCTCACATCTGGCTGGGAGTGCTGGGCAATGGACGTCTTATCAGTCATCGTGGTTAGACTGAAGGGAGGGCAGGAATACTGTAAAATAAAGAATTCCTATCAGTGTCAATGAGCCCAGAGCTGAACAAAGAGAGCTACTCTGGTATTATGAAAAAGAGAGAGACGTCTGAGTGACCCTATAATACAACGAGCTAGAGTGTGTGTGTGTGTCAGAATGAGAAAGATGAATCCAGCTGTGGTTTTGTTTGATCTAAACACCTTTTGCTATTGACAAAGCTATAACAGTATATCTGTTTTAAGTGACCAGGGGAAATGCAAAAATCAAATCTCATGTTGATGGAGAGCTGTTTGCACTCTGGGACAATGGAGCGAAGTTATGGATTAGATGGAGGGCTGGAATAAATGTAGCATTACTCATCCTTTGATGCCCTCGTCTCTCCATCTCTCGGTTGCATTGCCTTCTCTGATGTCATGCTTCTTTGCATCTCATCTGCATCCATTCATGTCCCATTTGTCTCTTTTGACTCCTCTCTCAGGTTCACAGGCGTCTTGTATCCTTGGATTTTTCGTCTTTATTACCTCATTGCATCATATTTCTTCTCTCGCTCTTCCTCCCTCTTCTTCTTGTGTTTCCTCTCCTTTGTGAGATTGTTATTGCGGATTCGTCAATATTCACAAGGTGTGGCCAAGGCCTCGAGAGCTTTGATCTCCCCAATAAACTCAGAGCTTCATTCTCTCCCATAATGTGTGTTTGTCAGAGGAACATATTGTTTTCTTTGTTTTGGATATGCGTCAGCAGTGTCACATTAAAACGCTTCCCCGAGCTTTACTGGGAAGCCGCTGTTCACTTAGCATATTGATTCATTAGTTGGATCTTTACACACCAAGTCTGCTGCTTTTGTTTATAGTGTATTCTAACGTGTAGGCAGTTTACTTTGTGGCTGTGTCGGGCACCGTCGGTCTATGTGTGTGGCCGTGCGTGCTGCAGTGTGATTGTGTGCATAACTGTCAGGAGCTAAGTGCTTTGAAGTTCATCATGCTGTGTGGCGTTTGGAGAGAACAATAAGAGTGTATTAGGCTCTCTTGTTAAGCCTTCCTGGGAACAAACAAAAGCAACAATAGAGCACTTGTTGAGTCTTTTCCTCCCTCAAAGCTCCAACACAGAGTTACATAAAATGACACACTGCTCTTTTCTTTCTCTGCACATTTCCGCTATTGTGGTATCTTAGGATGCTGATGGACTGTGTGTACCTGTCTGTGTTTTATGAGAGCATTTCTGTGCGAACGTGTTGGTGTTTGTTTGTTAGTGCGTGCGTGCACAGGTGCTCTGGATTTACCCCTGTTATTAATTTAAAGAGGATGCATGGGACGTTTATAAAGAGCTCAACTATTTAACAAGCAGCTATACTAAGACTCTCTCTCTCTCTCCCTGCCCATGAATTATTGTCCCTTATGGGTTGAAGTAAGTCTGTGAAAAGGCAATATTGCAGAAACGCTATATTACACCATTTAGGCTTGAAACATTTACACCTAATCTATGAGACTGTTTAATGTGAGACCTGTCTCATAAATAACTATCAATACTTCTGTTCATTGAAATTATTATCGCGCAGAGTGTTTCTTGTCAGCAGGCTGCCTTTGCCAAAGCAATTCACAAGGCAGAAAAGGACAATCTGTCACTCTGCTCTACAGTCTCCTGAGATTTTGTGAAACGAGCCCAATGTCCTAAAATGCAAATATGTACTTTGTGCACAAAAGTGTGAAAAAACTACAGCCTTGCTCTCCTTGAAAGTATTACATGAAGGAGACATGTCTATAAACAGGCTACAAGTTGACATTGAAATAATGCTGGGGGAGGTTTGGTTTGTGGTGTTGAAATAGCGGATGATCACAAACATCTTCAACTTTTATTCTGAACTCAAGCCAAGACGTTTCCTGCTCTGGGTTAAGTTTAAATTTTGTAATGTTCTTATTTAACTACGATACAAATCCTACACAAACTTTGGTATAAAATACTTCTAGACGTCTCAACCATAATCACAGTTTTAGCTGTTGCTATCACGTATTGTATTTCTGAGTTTTTGCTCATTTTACACATTTTTTTGAGACTGTGCTGAACCGTTTCGGGCTCCAGTGTGCTTCAGACACAGTGCTTGTTGGATTGCCTAATAGCGTCTGACATCCCCTCCCCCGACACCTTTCTGACGTCAGATTGAGGGGGGTGTGGGGGGGCTGCGTCAGAAACCGACAATCTAACAAGCATGCTCACTTCACGCAGCGATTGGCCAGGTCTCTGGGGGTGGGAAAGTTGGCTGGATTTAATTCTTTCAAGTTCTCTTTTTCCAGTCTTCATACATTCTTCCATTCTTAACTGAACCAACACCACAAATGTGTTTGAGGAGAGACTGTCCAAAAGAGTGAATCTCCCCACTTGTATGATTTATCATGCTGAGACTACAAAGACACACGAGATGGCACGTCATCTGATCTTGTTTGTTTCTAGCCCAGTGAACAGTGTTTACAATGGAATCTCATTAAGAAGATGTTGATGCATTTAGCATATTGGTGAATTGTTAAAAGAGTCCATCCAAAAATTGTAAAATAAATAAATAAATAAAGGTCATTAGGCCCAGCCCTAATCTGGCTACCTTGGCTGTGACTGCAGCTGCACACCAAAGATAGGCTTAATCAACATCATTTACAACAAATGCACTGAAGCTCAAACTTTCTTGTTTATTATCATCATTACAATCATTAAAATATGCCCCAATAGCAATGTTTTGCAGTTGCTACAGTCAGCCAGTGAGTATTTAAACAGGTTAGCTGTAAAGTCCAGATTCATCATTATTTAAAAGTGGATATGACCAAAACACCTAATGGTACTTGGAAGCTCGAGAAACGTTAACCTGGCTTCGCTTAGATTACTCTAATAGCTGCTGGGCCTGTGCCCTTTGCAAATGAATTCTTTCAGACTGTACAGTATTTCTTTTGTTTAGTGATGCTGCTGCGCTTCATTTCTTATTTTGCTGGAGACTAAATTGCTGTTACTGTAGCTACAAAATTAACATTTTTGGAAAGGTGAATCAAAAGAACCTGAATTGATTCAATACGGCAGGCCAGCATGAAATAATTGAGTTAGTGAAAAGAATCAGCCTTCCCAGCACTTAGACACACATGCAGCGCACACAGTCATATACACAAACCAGTGGTGTGCAGAGTCTGAAAGGTGCGCAGGTAAAAGATGTAAGCTGTTTTCTGCATGTCTAATGTAGAGATGGTGTTAAAATGTAAAGGTCTCTTTGTCTCACCTTAAGGCTTCATGTTGTAGGAGATGAGTTATGCATTATTTCATATAATCTTTTTTGTTCTCTATCATTCTTGAAAGGGTCCATTTCTCCTTCAGTCCACTTATTTTATGTTACCTTATCCATGCATTATCTAATGAATTTAGTCTCTGGCATATGTCATTGTCACATCACCTTTTATGGTTCAAAGTACACATAATTTTGGCCTGAGAGTACTCAAACTTCAGAATGGAGGTGTTAATTATAATCTAGGCTGGAGGTTAAATATTGTCCCAGTGTCTGAGCAGGAGATACAAACAGAGATGTGTCCAACGAAGCCTGTAGGTGGCTTCACCCCCTCCATCTCACATTTACACTATTGCTTCAAGGTTAATCTCTATGTCAAGACCTCTCTGTCTGTCTCTGCCTTTCTATTTTTCTCTCAGGCGCTCCCTCTCCCTCTTCTCCCTTTCTCTCTGCTCCTGCCTCAGATCAATGAGCTGGATGACTAGAGTAAATCTTAATGGTCAGGGTGTGTGTGACAAAGTTTAGATGTTTGTGTGTGTGTGTGTGTGTCTCCAGTGCAGGTGAAGTATTGCTCACTCAGCACTGTCCTGCCCCTTGGGCACCACCACACGCCTGCCTGCCTGCCTCCTGTCCAGCCACAATCAATTTCACAGTCCCAACCACACTCACACACACACACACACACACACACACACGCTCAGACGTGTACAGATGCACCTACATAACCAGAAACATATGTAGAAAACATTCAAATTGAGTAGATTTGATAGAGTTTATCTCTTCCATTTTATTTGTTATAATGTATAAAATCAGTGTAACAAAAACTGAAATTTTTTTTATGATTGATGTGACCAGATAACATTATTGGAATTACTTACCAGCTGCTAATGATACTTACACATTTCAATCTCTTTGATTCAGTTTCATAAATGCTAACATTTGATTTAATCACTGAAGCTGTTTTGGGAGAAACGTGATTGCAACCATTATGAAATATGTGTATGAAAGGCCCAATCAGTACTTGTTTTTTGACCACATAAATGGAAAATCTTGTGTTTATCAACTGGTCACTATTCAAAAAATAGCCATTTTTTACTCTGGTGTTTGTAACATAAACAAACCTTTTTGTAGCATCAGAAAAAACTTCTAAGATTTCTTCATCATCTTGTGTTATTCTGTGTATTTAAAGCCCTGCCAGTCAATTTAAGTGACAGCAGATCTCAAGTCTGTGGTAAATGGTGGTAGTGCTACCCTGTTGCTTACATATGTGGATCACACATTGTGTCTTTTAATATTACATTCTTCACCTGGTTAATCTTTTACTATCTACTGTTGCAACAGCAGGACGCTAGCACTGTGCTACACTGTACAACTTTCACAGACCGCTCTTACCATGAAAAATTAAATGAATATGAACTTGTAATATATTTATAGATAGACTAGACTCGACTCTTGTCTTTTCAGTCAGTGTAGTCAATTTCAAAAAGACCACCCTGTTGTAAAAGTAATCCAGGTATCCAATACACGATAGAGTATGCAAACTAAAATATAAATACATGAACAGAAAATGTAGAGTTTGAAGAATGCTAAAAGTGCTCAGAATAATAAAGGATCGTTTGAACATCTACAGTTTTACAACAACTAAGCACACTTTTGCTGTTGAAGACCATGATATGGTAAAAAGCTCCAGAACAATCGAGTAAGTGGACCCTCAGTGGAGAATGTTTTGTCAACTTAAAAATATGATGGCCTTTCTTACAGTCCAACTTTGTAAGAAATCATTGAAAACTTTATGTCCAAAAATGCATCTAATGATCACAAATAGCCAGTTTGGTTTAATTTTGGCGGCAGATATAAGACGTATCATATCAGTGTCATTTTAACAAAGCTGTAATACGACTAATGCATTAGATTTCATCTTTGTCTTTGCTTTAGTTTGGCTCTGTGACGTCTTTAGACTTAGTTTAGTTTTAAATGTGCTCATGTATTGAAAGTCACAGAGTGTAAGGAGTTGGAAATGAGAGGTTAGATGCACACTTAAGATTCAGCATACACTGACAAATTCTACAGTTAACATTTGATTTTAGTGTTTGTTCATGTGAGTGTGTGAGTGTATGCGGCGAGGCAGCTGCAGCATCTCGCCTCTGATTTTATGATTACCACATTTCATGTTTCCTGCCCATAATTGTAGACTATGTCTTCGCATATCTATATTGGTCTGTGAGTGCGCTCAGCGTGGGCCCTCGCTCCAATCAGTCTATGATTTCAGTGTAGACAGATCCTCATCACATGTAAGTGAAAAAGAGCCTGATGAACTGTAAATCTGCCTCATCCTAAGGAAGAGAGAAATAGAGAGGGAGAGACCCCACTGTGCTTGGATGGCATGGGCCAGCTGGTGTGAGTGAGTGCAAAGTGAGAGGATGGTTATGTGTGTGTTTATGAGGTGCAGTGGGGGTGGCATTCAGCAGGCACCTGGTGCTGACAAGCTCTCATTGAAACTCTGCGATCCAATTCAGATTCAGCCCCCCCCATGCTGCTTTGAAAAGCTCATTCCCTCTCCTTTCCTCCCACTCTCCTCTCCTCTCCTCTCCTCTCCTCTCCTCTCCTTTTTCTCCCACTCTCCTCTCCTCTCCTCTCCTCCCACTCTCCTCTCCTCTCCCCTCCTCTCCTCTCCTCTCCTCTCCCCTCTCTCCTCTACTCTCTATGGGGGTCCCATCATTACCTGCTGATTACAGAGCTGTCACTTCTTGCATCTGACAAGCTTGCTGATTGGCATGAGTATGAGTGTGTGTGTGTGTGTGTGTGTGTGTGCTCATGCCCTTCTTGCGTGCCTGCTTTCTTGAGTCTAATGCAAGTGTGTTTACCCATCTGTGTGGGCACCTGTGCGTGCGTGGAAGTGTATGTGTGCACCTATCCCTTACTCTGATTATGATTGCAGTGAGAATGAGTGCCGGCGCTCTGCTAGAGGACGGGAAAGAAGAGCGAAGTGAAGCTTTTGTTCTTGGGAGAGCGACCTTTGGGAAATAGCAGTGCGACTGAACACTTGCACTGTGATGTCTAGTTTTTGTGTTTGTACAAGTGTTTCACATCAGTATCACATCATGAATTATAAATGGACTGCTTTGCTGTTTAATTGCTGTACATGTGTTGTTCATGCAGCATGTAGCATGCTGATTTTGACAGATTGTGACCAACTAATTGTCGTAATTGTTTCACTTAACACTTGGGCAGAAATGCATTGCAACATAGAGTAGATATAGGGAAATTATCTTCTGCTACTTATAGGGAAACTATTGTATCGATAAGCAAAGAAATGGAAACATACCGGTAGTAATGTACACAGTGTTCAGCAAATGGAAGTGCAAAGGTTGAATGTAAATGCAGCATTAAGGATCTCTCACAGGGATTCCACAGATACCCAGGTCATTAATGTGTGCCACAGCAAGGTCATTAAAAGTGCCAGCGAAGGGAAGTGGCCTGATTGGCTGTTTGACCTTTAAAGGGTAATTGCCACTTTTAAAAACTAATAAAGACTCTTAGAGGCTGAAAGGAAGCCAGACCCATTTTACTGGAAACAATAACCCCAAACAATAAAGGTATGTTTCTCCATAAAAACATGGAGCAAGTTATTGGGAAATGGCTCTTAAATGGAATCAAAGTGAAAACTGCAGATTTTTTATTCCTCTCCGTGTTCCCTTACCTTTAGCTCTTAAATATTTCAATCATATAAAGTCAACCTCCTGTATGTTGTAATGTGCACTGTTCTTATTAATAGCAGAGGTTGCTGCATTTTGTAAAAGTTAACCCTTGAAATGCCTTCCACCGTGTTAAAAAAGACTTCTTCTTCAAAGCCTAATATCCAATTTTTCAGTCTGCTAAAAAGGGAATGAGAGATTTAAGTAAAAAACTTTATGACAGTTTTACTGGCTCTGAGTTAAAAGGTGCCCTCTATTCAGCTAACATGAAAGTCCGACTTTGAACTGCAGCATTTTGGAATATAGATTGCTTTCAGCACCCAGACCATTGTCGCTTCAAAGCCGCCTGAGTTCCTCTTTGGCTCTCCGGCCTTAGAAATGGTTCCTCGTAAAAGAGGAATAAAAATGGAATGATATGAGACTGGAACCAGGGATGATAATGGCCTGAAACCAGAAGACAAGAGGAGAAAGACAAAAGAGATAGAGGGGAAGAGGACAGACAGAGAAATTAATGATGTAAGTCAGAGGACTTGAGGGCACCTGAACTGCTGAAGACTAAAGCATCTTAGAAGAAATGGACAAAACAGAGGACAACCTGAAAACACAGAAAAAGCTAAGAAGATGGAGACAGGTGAAAAGATACACCGGGAGGAGCAGGCAAGGTAGGCAGACAACAGTGAACTTGTTAAGCTTCAGTGAGTAAGGACAGATAAGGATAAGAGACGAGAGGGTTAAAGGCTGAGATCAAAACATCTACAGCGGAAAAGACATTTGAACTTTCTAAAACTAGAGACATTCATAAAGGAGAGAAACCAGACAGCTGAGTCTGAGAGAAACGCAGCGTTTATAGAGTGCTGGGTGACAGTGTGGTCTCCTTGGCTGGTGCAACCCCTCAATGGTGTCGCTGTGCCAGTGCAATAATTACCATCTAAGTGTTTCTCCTTAAATGTGCCCATGACAAACATCATCACCACTGACACCACCATCACGAGAGTGACTAGCAGGCACCCTGCGGTGGTGATTCAACATCATTAGTGAACATGACTGGCTGTGGGCATTAGAGACGCAACATTACACCACACCATGCCGAGTGCTAATGTTCTGGAAAACTAGATACCATCTCTTCACTTGCCATCCTTCACTCACTGAATCCTGTGGAAAAAAAGTGGAAACCTGGCAGGATAAGAGAAGACCGAAGTGTTTTCTACAGATGTTCTGAGATTTGTGCATTTATGTGTGTGTGTGCACAAGTGCTTGAAACACACAAGAAGAGAATGAAAATCAGAAAACCAACACATGCTTTGGTATTAAAGTAATCCATAGATGCATTCAGTCTTCAGTGTTTTCATCTTGCTGTATGTTTGCTCTAAGCCCATATTTCGCTATCTTATCCTCCATCCTCCTCAATCATAATACATCACACACAGGTAGCCTCCCATAGAGGCTTTGTGAGCTCCACAGCAATAGGAAGAAGTTAGCCTGCTGTCTGCTAGATCTGTCTTTAATGTTGCTCCTCCCTGCCACTAGATGCAACATCTGTGAAATGGGGGGAATGGTGGAAAATCCCATTTTCAAAAAGACATCACAGCAAGGGCTCACTTATCTGTGAGAACTGATACAGCAAGTGTGCGTGTTCACGTGCATGTGCGAGTGTGTCTTGGTGAGTTTTTGAGTACTTAATATTCATATGCGCCAACCCAACTTGGAGTGTGTGCGTCGGTCTATGCGCGCATGCATGTGTGCACAGGAGCATGCCTTAGCAGCCCACAGTAAGCACTCCCACGTCAAGGCTATCATCATCTCACCTCCTGCTATTATCACCACTTCTGACAGCCCACTCCCAGCTAAATTAATTTCCCCCTCGTTCCAAGTGTTCGGCCCCCCTCCCTCAAATCTCTCCCTCCTGCCATCACCACCTTGACCAACGCATTTCTCTGGTATTTGTCCTCGTCCTCTTTCCTCTTTTTTTTTTGTTCCTCCTTTTCATCTGTGTCTGACAATTCGAGGAAAAGCCAGTTTTCCACTCCATTTTTTCCCCGTTTATACCTCCTAAGAGGTTGCTATGCCTTACTGAGATGTGTCTGTCCCCAGAGTCTAACAGTAGCTGCTGGACACGCTCCTCATCCAAAGAGACGAACAGCGTAAAAAAAAAGCAGAAATTGAGAGAAAAAACGGTGATTGTTTGGGAACCATTTGGTTGTACTGGCTTTGCGGAAACTCATTTGCACATCATTTCCATTAAAAAGCAGTAGACAAAGACATGGATGGTGGCTACACAGCGGCATGAGCTTCTATAATTTACATGTTTTCAGGGTCTCTTTGGAATAGCTTTTCATTTCTGTCACATGCCTATTCCACTGGAAAACTCACTTATGACTGTTACACGTGCAATTCTTAAATACAAATTAAGTGAGAGACGGCTAAGAAATAGAATCCAGCTCAGACAATTGGATGCACCATCTGCCTCGTCTTCCAGCAGTCCCCTATGTGACAGGAGTAAATACCAGCCAAGTTAGTTAAGTAAATGCCACCGACCTACTGGTTTGTGTTTGGAATGATCGCCTGAATATTAATATGGTTGTATTTGCTAGTATGTTTATGTGAAGTAAGACTCCATTTGGTAATTTTTAACGAGAAGGGCGGAGGGAATCGTTAGCTTGATTAAGCTGGGCCATATGCTCCAGTCACGGCAGAGGACCCAAAAAACCACCAGAACACAACAACACCCCTGAATCACAATGATGACAATCATTTGCCGTCTGTTCACAGTGGATGCACTGGACCACAGAAGGTCTGTTTCCTTCTCTGTCTTTCTTTATATGTGGCCTCTATTTTTGTACTGGCATGCAGTGCAGTGCAGACGCAGCTTTGAGCCAGCGAACTAACTGATGTGTGGGACCTTGTAATGTGAGATGAATGCCTTTGTAAAACCAAATTAATTATAACAGTTGTCATTGAATTATGTTCTTAAATATAACCCTACTGTCCCCGAATACTGTCCTACATAGGCTATGTTGTGTACTTGGAAAATCAGGTGGATTCCCAGGTTGTGGAGGTACCTGGTCAGGTAGGTAGGCTCCTCTATGAAAGGAAGAGAAAGTGGTGCTCTCAGGATCCGGGTCACGCTTAACAGACAATAGAGAAGAATGTATGAGAGGTACAAAAAAAAATATCGTTGAGGTCAAAGGTAGAGAGAATCTAGATTTAAAGATCGCAAGAGAGCCACCTTCCCTATTGGCAGTTCAGAGTATATTCCAAAGAAAGCAAGTGCACTTGGAGGCGACTCTTGAGGATTTAGTCTTAGTTCTTGGGATAAGGAGGAGGCCTGCCTGCTGAGATCTTAAAGTTCTTGAAAAATTGTAGTATGTTAAGTATGTTAACAAGTCCTCGTTAGAATCTATGCTGCGGTGTTTTCACCAAGCTTATGAATTTCTATCTATCTCTCCATTATGGATCTGTCAGTACAACATAACATAAAATTGTTTTAAATGTATATTATCATGTGATTCTGATTTGATACCCTCTGATAATATATTGCACTTTATCCAACCCAGGTGTGCTGCGGATGTGAGGTGCAGCAGCTATGAAAATGTCAAAAATCACATCCCATGTGCACAAGTGTCTCGTCTCATTCTGTATATTTACTGCTGTCCATCTATTGATTACCTTACCTCCTTCTCCTTGCCTTCATACATTTTATGTACCTCCTTCCCACCTTGTGTATTGCTGAACTTCCTTCTTCTGGCATTTCCTTGTATTACTTTCCTCTTCTCTCTGGCTCCCCTCATCTCTCTTTCACCTCCCTTTCTCCCTCCCTCCATCACAGCAACTGGGATGAATGAACTTTCTGAGGAACAATGCCATTACAAGCATGGGTGCATCCCACTATGCATGTGTGTGTTCGTGTGTGTGTGTGTGTGTCTGCGCTGTGTGTCACATACATACAGCGACTGTGGGCACACACGCTGTGTTTTCCTGGGGGAAAACGCGGATGCAGCCTTTTGTTTTTGCTCTTGTTTCAGATTACAGTTTCTTTTATTAATGCTATGGTAATCTGGTTTCCCCTCCTTGTTTGGTCCCTATGCCTCTCGAAATGGAGGAAGGCTCAAAGGACATCCATTGATCTAAGCAGCTCCAGAGACCCCGTGCCACTCAGCCAGTTTCTACCGTGTCAATCTTTCATGAATGCTTCTGGAGGACAGTGGCCGTTGGGGAACTGCAACACACAATATGCTCAAAACAAAGGGCTGGAAACATCGCAGAGCCACCGGTGGAATGGCCAGGCCCATGTGTGGCTGCATGGCCAACTTGTTTTTCATTATACGCTTATTTACACTGCCACTTTTCACTTGGATGACTGATTGACACAAAACGCCAGCGGCTAAACATGTTGCAAAATAAGCTAGGTGGATAAAATGTGGTTGTGTAGTAACCCATTTGTTGTTATTTGTTATATCAGTCAGTTTTTGAGCATTTCTCATGCTCCACTGTGAAGAAGATTTGACACAAACAGACAGTAATGTGTTTAACTTTTTATCTGACTCATCTCATAGTTTTGGCACAAGTCCGTCTTTATAAAAAATGTGGAGGACGTTTTAGGATGGATCCCCGGATACTCACATGGATAACCTGCAGATTATTCAGATGCACGCATATACCCATGCATGCACACACACATGCATGAATGTACTCAAAGCCGAACGCACGCAGTACATGTGAGCACATACAAATTTGCACATGCGTACACACACACAAAAAAAATCTTATTTATCTCTTGTTCTCTACTTTTATCTTTTCCTCTATGCGTCTCTTCATCTAGTCTTCATTTCCCTTCACCTGCAGGAGACAGCCTATGAAATATTAATTACGTTACACTATCAAGACTATGTGCTTAGCCTACTGAGGAGCCCAGTGTGTGTGCATATGTGTCTTTCTTGGGGCTTGTGTTCTGCCTGCTAATGACCACTGTTTTCGAGACCTCTTGCCCTCTTTCTCTCTACTCTTGTCCATCTCTCTCTCTCTCTCTCTCTCTTTTCTGCCCCTCTCACCTCTAATCTTGTACCTCAGCCTCCTGTTTCTCCCTCCACTCCCTTTCTCTCCTCCTCTGCCTCCCAACCCCAGATGTAGGTTTAAACAACTAGCTTTGAGCTCCGCTGACACCTCGTCAATGCAAATTGAATCTCCTCCAACTCTCTGTCTCTCTCATTTCTTTGCCGTCTTTCTCTTTTCACTCCCTTTCAGAGATTATGTGGTAATGAGAGTGTCTTGCTTGTACAGCAAGACCTTCCTAACCTCGCTTTCTTTTGCCCTCACATTTGCTTTCTATCTCTCTTGCTCTCTCACGTTGTCACTCCTGTGCTGTCCCCTCCCTCTTTCTACCTCTTGTTACATTAATTAGGAGTGTATGTGGGCCAGGGATGACCCATGTGTTAATATGAACAGAGGGACCACGAGACTGGTGGCTGCTGTGGCTTGTCAAGTGTCTTTGCAAGCCACTGTGCACTTTTACATGGCTCAATGTAAAAACACACACACACACACAGACTATTAGAATTAGAATTGAGAAAGCCCAATTTATATTGAATAGAAAGGCAGACAGAAAGCTTTGCAGAATACAGTGGGAAAGAAAATAATTCAGCTATAATAGAAACATACATACATTTGCATAGTCAGATTTGAATTGGTTGTTTGTGCTAAAAGTATTGGCACTTCTACTTGAAGATGACACGTTTCTGCATATGATGTAAAAACACGCAGGAGGGTGAAGTGCTTGTCTTTTCAGCAAGCAAGTGAATTTGTTGGTTTAAACAGTCTTCCTCTTTGTTTGGCTTTGTTTAGTACCAGAAGATGTTCTCCATAAGGGCTCTGGTCCCATTTCCAACAGAAGGACCACTTACAGAGAGCTATTTTTCTCCTCTTTGATTACCTCATTCAAACCTGTGTGAAACCATTTTGCATCAGAACCATGCCTTCCATTACCCCCTCTTTTTTTAACATACAAATTTACATGGCATTCACCAAGGCATTGAAAAGATGTCCACATGTAATGTGTTTTTGAGTGCAGACAGAAGTAAATGGTATTTTTCAGTTGCACTCCATTATCATGTATTTGAATCCTCAACACGAGGCTGGCCCAGCTTGGTAGAAAATGTCACCTGTCACATTAGATGATAATTGTACCAAGATGAAGGGAGCGGAGGCAGAGGCCCTGCTAAGCTATTCAGCTCTTATCTTCAATGTGGCTGTGTTAGAAATGCACACGTAGGATGGAGGATTTTGCAAATGGCTCCCCACATAGAAACTGAAACCATAACTTGATGTGTGGTCTTGGTGGAGAGGGGTTTAGCACTGTATGTGTCTGAAAGAGAGAGGAAAGAATGATAGCAATGTTTAGAGTGTAGCTTGAGCCTGTGATTGTTTGTCTGTGTGTTTAACAGACTGATCCATGTTGCCCTTTAAGTGTGGAGCCAAGGAATTCCCATGGTGCTCAGGGTCAACTCACGGTCACTGGCTTCCGGAGACGGACGACTCTCAAGTGTGTGTGTGTGTGTGCGCAGGTGGGTGTAAATGTTCAGTTAATTCAGGTCATAACCATCTACAGAGAAGCTGTCACAACACAAATGGCAAAGTGAAAAATGACTCTATACATATGCATGCATGTCTATGTGTGAGTGTGTGAACATATGTCCTCTCTCTCAGACCGTCCTGTTCCTTCCTTTTAAATGCACCGTAATAATTCAACACATATTGCAAATGTGCAAAGTTAAGATCAGGAGCAAATCAAGAATCCTGTCTTACTCTGCTTGCTGCCATTATTTATTTATTCATGGCTGGTTTCAGCTAAATCAACAAGCTAACCTCTGGCTGATTGCCTCAGGGTTTGTGTGCGTGTAAATTGGCTACGTGCATGGGTGTATGTATGTGAGAGATGTAGAGGATGGGTGCGTGCGCATGTACTACATTATGTATGTCCATATAGCCGCATGCACATTCATTGCGGGCAGCAGCGACTAACCCACCTGACCACATCCACATTAAGCAGTCCCACTGAGGGCTCTTAACCTGCTGTCTCTAGGCACTTATGTTAGATTCCACATCTTAGACAGGGTCAGGTGGTGTAATTATAACCCTCACCTTGTTGTTGTCAAGCTCCTACATGGTGAGGGGACAGGAAAGCAGTCAGAGGTTATAGTAGGTGCTTATGATTCATGATGCTTTACATCATGAATCATCATGTACTCTATATCTGTACAGCAGACATACAGTACACGATCCCTTCAGCTTCTATATTTAAAATGAATCAAACTGTTTGACTTCTAAATGTTACGCAGACAACAAAGCAGGTGGACCCAAAAGCAGGACATGTAAATCAGGCTGGCTTTTCAGAAGTTTTAATAAAAGTTGCAAAGTTCTTACGATCAGGTTCATCCAAAAAACAAAGAGCATGACATGAAGTGTAGGAGACGATCTGGCAACAGGACAAGGGAGACACCGACAATATATACACAAGAGGTAATGGGGAACAGGTGGAAACAATTAGGGCGGGGCAGACAATCACAACGGCGGGAAACACACAAAGGCAGGAAGTAAAAGGGACCTGAAACGAGAGGGAAGGTTGGACTTTTCAAAATAAAACAGACAAGCCAGACCAGGAAACAGAAACATGACAGACATGGAACTTAACATAACTGACGAGACATAACACTAAAAGCTGTTCACTTTTTCTAGATTTTAGATCGAGGTGTTTTTAATATCAGCAATTCATTTGTTCATGCAACATCTACAGCTAAGTGAAACCACCAGTGTTCTGTTGTTGTACATGATTGCAGTTGTGGTCTTTAGGTCGATTTTGGAACAGGTGATTTTTTTTTTTCAATTTCAGGGTTTAATCTAATCTGTATTATGATTCATGAAGAAGATTGTTTTAATTTCAGTTTTCATTGACAGTCAGGTGCGTTGAGAACCTTTCTGTCCACATGTGAAGTCACACATTTGCTCCAGTCAACGCTTATAGTCAAATCACCAGCATATCAGCATATCTATCCAAAATGATCATAAAGTTGAACCAACACCTCTCTGAAACTGTTTCAGCAAAAACTGAACATTATAGCCTTCATGAAGGTAGGATTTATTGCAGGACTGCTGTATTAGACTACATTAGTTTTAACTATGTGTACCTAATAAACTGGCAACTGAGTGTATATACCAGCCACTTTCCCTTTTTCCTCTGTCGGATCGTCGCTATGGCGTTTCAGTCAAACCAGTCAACTGACAAAAAGGTTTATTTGTGCTGCAACTCAATTAAATGTTATTTGGCAACACATTGCATCACGCCAACCCAACATGTGCAGTTGTAAATTCGTGGTAGAATACTTTGTACCACACGCTCGTAGAGACAGAGCTTAAAATTAGATTAGATTCATTAGATTCAACTTTATTGTCATTGCACATGTCACAGGTACAAGGCAACGAAATGCAGATAGTATCTAACCAGAAGTGCATAAGCAGTAGAATAACATAATGAATATAAATATACAGGGTACATGAATATTTACAGTATATACAGAAAGTATACATAAAAGTGCAGAATGTGCGTGTGAATGTAAGTTGTGCAATGGTATTATTTAGTGCAAGCAGATTTTATAAAAAAAAAAAAAAAAAAAAAAAAAAAAAAATGACCACCAAAATAACTATCCACAATTGTAGAATCCTGCTTCAGAGTATTATGAACATGTACTCACACTGGACTTCCTGGATCAGTAGCAACACGGCCACACCAACGCAGCCTCTTGCTGTGTATTGTAAAGCAATGCTATTTCGGTCGGACACAGCAGGGGCCCTGTTGGAATGGTGCAGAGTTGGCTCGGTGATGGGCAGCCCTGGAGCGTTTCCCCACTATTACCACTGTACTGAGACAGAGAGAATTACACAGGTGGTTGTTAGGTTGTGAACTGAATATGAACATGCAGGGAAGTGTGTGTTTGTTGTCTCTGTGTTTACACTTGGATCCAGCAATTGAGAAAAGTGAAGTCTACTACTGACCCAGTTAGAAACGGAGGGAGAGAGATCTCTTAGGGGTACACTGTTGTAATGGGTTTAGCATGGTTCCTTTCTCAGCTCAAAACGAAAAGTGCCGAAACAGACTCACACACACACACACACACACACACACACACCAAAATGAACACACACTTATTATACTCTTACTTCATGTTTAAGTCATGAGGCTCCACCGCTCTTTTGCGAACTCAATAAACACACTGCTTCCAAACCCACTTCAACCCCCCCGGCCTCAAGCCACTACACTACATCTAAAAATGTCCCTCGTCATTTTTTGGGTCGGACGCAAGCCACAAACTCCATGAATTTCTGTGTTGAAGGCTGTCAGATAATATCAAAATGCAGGGTGCGTTCACAAGTCGGCAGCCATTTGTTCTTCATACTCAAAGTTTGCCTGCTTGTATTGAAGACCTGCATTTCCTGCAAGCCTTGTGAGCACTGCCTGGCTCCAGGGCAACATAAAATACAGCTCAGTATGAAATTGGCTTTCGCAGATTATGCCGAGCACAATTGTGTTCGACACAGGTACACTTATAGGCATATAAACACACACACAGGCACATGGTCAGAAAATGCAGTTGTGAACATATTGCAGGGAGATTATATGCAGACTTCTGCAGCTGTAAGAGTAATAGACACTTGTTGTCAACGCCGACCTAGCTGAGGTCTCATCTTCTGGACAACAGCAATAAAAAGCCAAGAGCGGCAGAGGGAATAAGGGGGGTTGTTGGAGGAAGAAGTGTACTACCTTTAATTATAGTATGCTTAAAGTTATAATCCTTAAAATCTGTGACAGATACATTGCGTTTCCTGTGAGTGCCTCATAATGAAAGCCACCCTGTGTTTTGACGGTTGAATGCTTTTTAATGTGAACAAGCAGTGGTAGGAAATGTTTGATGCGGCTGTGGGAGAGTGAACAGTAAACAGTGAGGCTGATATCAGTGAGATATGATTACAAACAGCAACGCTGGATTACATGCTGCATCGTTTCCTGTGAATTTATCGCGTTTTTGAATCCAGCGCGAGAGCGGTCGATGGTGCCACTAACAGTGAAAACTGCTATATAGAGAGGTGATTACAGAATGTAAATAGATTAAATGACCATTGATGAAAAAAATGACGGTCATAATTGGTATCAAAAAAGGGCTTTAATTTCATGTAAATCTTAAGAATCTAAATTTAGTATTTGAAGGATAATTCCAGTTTATTACAACTTTGATCTGTCTTTTTAAATGTTGCTGCATTTTTAGTTCTGACTTAACTTCTCTTAACTTGGTGTTATAATACTGTTATTACCAATAGGAAAACGCTGAAAATAAGACTCATGTTCTAATAAACTGGAATTATTCTTTAAGTTTAGAACAATTTTATATTAAGTGTGGGATTGAGAAAAGCTCATTTAAAATGAAATTGAAATATCGTCCAATTGTTCTGACCTTTTGCCTCACTATGGAATGACAAACAGATTAATCATGCAAATAGACCCAAAACCCAGGGGAACTAACACACACACACGCGCGCGCGCACACACACACACACACACAAAATACAATACACTTTGTAGCTGAGTTTATGGAGGGCCAGATAAGCACAATCAATGTCGGCCAATTATTCTTGCTGCTCTAAGTGATTAGCTGCGCATCTGCGTGCCCCTCTCTGCGTTTGTTTATCCGATGTGGTTTTCTGATAGCTTTATGCTGAACTGTGTCTGCATAAAGTGACCATCAGTGTTTCTCGTGCTCCACTGGGACTTGATTGAGGAGCTTTGGTGTGTCTTTCTGCCTGCTTGATGAAGTGTCCGTGGTTGTGGTGTTAACGCCTATATGCTGAAAAGCAATCCGAGTAATGAGTCTTCTGATTACACATCGGGGCTAAATGCTCGTGCTGTGTTACCGGAGCTTCTTCAAGGTGATGAACACTTTGTGGAAAATTCATTATTCTGCTTTTTCAAGGGCAGATATCCATTTGCACTTGTGCTGTACTCTCATAGTGAAACAGAAAATAAGATCAGAGGGCTCGCAGGAAAGTTGTTTGGTGGTTTAGCACAAGAACCTTGCTGTTGGATTACCCAAGTGTAATGGGAGGTCAACAATGCTCAATGTTTGCAAGAATGAGAGGGAAAGTTTTTTAGTGCTGAGGGGTGTTTAAAAGTGTATGTGTGAGGGAGAGGAGGTGTGTGTAAGCTGTGAGAATTGTTATCTTGCAGCTGTTCCTAGAGAGAGCGTGGGAAAAAAAAAGAAAGAGAATAGGAGGCAAACAGACAAATTAATCAGGGTCATCCCTCTTTTGCTCCCTTTGCTCGGGGTGATTCATGAGTCGAACACCTCAAATCGGGGCTTCATATTTGATACCCTTGAACAGCTCTCCCTTCCTCCCTCCCCTCCCGCATTAGCCCACATCCAATCCCTCTAATGTTCAGTGAATAACCGCTTTTACGGCTAGTTCAGGTGTGATATAGTGTAGGAGGCGGAGAAGGCTAGACCAGGAGGCCAGGAGATGAGGCAGGCAGGAGGAAGACTCTCATGAATAATGGATGGGGACAGAGGGGCCGTGTTATGCTTGAATATGAATGGCCTCCCCTGCAGTCACCTGGCTTGATCGGGGCTCATACTTACACTTCAGAGATGTGCTTTGAATGTTAACTCCCTCACTCTAGTAGGAGGCCATTACGCTGACTCTGATAACTTATTATAGGTCACTCGCTGAGGAAGACTACTGCTAGTTGCTGTTGTTCTGCTAAAAAAATGGTTCCTGTGACTGATATATTATTATATAGGACATTATTAGATTGCTAATACTGATGTATGAATGCATAAGCAGCATTTTACTGTTGTAGCTGACAGAGGTGGAGCTAGTGTGAACTATTTTATAAGGGTAGTACATAGGCAGTGGTTCCCAACCTAGGGGTCGGGCCCCTTCTCTGCCACTGTTTTAATCTTTAACTGTATTTTGTAAGCTTATCTCATGTACAACTTAATCTTAATCAAATAATAGTATCGTTAAATGTAGAAATTTAGTGTAGTAGAAGTAGAAGTACCTCAAAATTGCACTTAAGTACAGCACAGTTCTTAACTGCTTTCCACCACTGATGGTTTAATGTAGGTATAGTTTTACAAACTCCAGGTCTATCACACATTTAAACAGCTCGCTGCTCCAGACAGTCATTTACGTGGCTTTGAATCACTGTATAAAAGAAGATGCAGACAGGTTCAGTCAGTGTTGAAACTTTGAATGTGATATGACATTGACATTTCTATACACAAAGAATATGTGATCTTAAAGAATCCATTTGGGTATCTGCTCTGTTGGTAAGATCATCTTGGTCATGAAAGAGGTCAGAGGGGAATGGTGTGCAGGGAAACTGATATTCAGCAAATGTACAGGTAGCTGGTATAACCTGCTGGGCCTTAATGCCTGTCGCACCTCCTCCTCCTCCACCATTCCTCAAAGTTTCACTCCTTTAATCCTGAAACGTCTCCTGGTGGCGGAGCAGTGACAGGGACGTCTCTCTGCCACCCCCTGCTGCTGGCGTCTAGGTTACGTGTTCTTTCCCCAAACACTTCCTCCTCAGCCACAAGCTGCACTTCTCTGCCTCCTCTTCAGCTTTCCTCCCGTCACTCCTGCGTCCCTCAGCAGGTGTGTGGTTGAAAGCCTCACGAAGCCACGGCATCCAACCTCCACCGGGTAGATGGTGGTCCTCCAGCCAGCCTCCCTGCACTCAGCAGCCAGTTCTCTGTACTTGGTCTTCTTTCATTCGAAGGCGGCCTCAATCCCCTCCTCTAATGGTACTGTGAGCTCAATGAGGAGTACAGCTTTTGCCTTGGTGGACCACGCTACTATGTCCGGGTGGAGAGACGTGGCGGTAATCTCGCTGGGAAACTGGAGCTGCCTGCCGAGATCGACACTCCTGTTCGGAGGAAAAGAGCCTCGGTATTTCTCTCGACCTGGTGCTTCTTCTGACAAAGTGGATGTGGTGTTCCTCTGGTGGTGAACATCCCCTGCTTCCCTGTCTGCGCCCCTCCAGCACCTCGGCCAGCTTCCTCAGGACCTGGTCAGAGAAGAATGGCTTGCAGGAAAACTGATATTAGATATTTTACAATTTCTGCATTGTAGTCCAGACTTTCTGATAGATAGACTCTAGGTTGGCAGGGGTGTCCAATTTATATCCAAATAGAATAAAGACAATTAATAAATAAATTAATTATTTGTTTATTTTTTTCACTCACTGTCCTGACCTTGTTTAGCTGATTGTGAATGAGCCAAATAGCCTGAGATGCAGGGCTGCAACTAACAATTATTTTCATTATTGATTAATCTGCTCATTTCCTCAATGAATTTATTAATAGTTTTGTCCATAAAATGTCATAAAATAGTGAACAGTGCCATTATAATTTCACAGAACCCAGGGGGATTGTTTTGTAATTGTTGTTTTGGCATTTTTGCTTGAGAAAATTCAATTAAGAAAAAAAAAGCTGCTGATTAATTACACCTATTGAAACTTTTTCTGCGATCTACTGATTCTTCTATCTGCTTTTTGTTAATGAACTAATTCTGTTTTGAAAACTTACATTCAGTCATATTGCAGAAAGAGATGAAGCGGCTTGCTCATCCCCCCCTTTCCCAGTAGGTGCACATACAAGTACGCAAACACACACAAACACACAGACACAGGGATTAGGTTTTTGGTCAGAAGCCACTGATTACAATATGTTTATTACTCTGCAAGCCAACTGCAGAGCTCTTATCAAACACGCACACACGTACACACAGTTTTTGCGCTGCTTCTTATTAAAAATTGATCTGCAAGCTGTTGTGTGTCGCTGCTTTGCTGAGGAATTCATTACCTCTTTGCCATGCACTGCTGTGTCTCACATGCATGCGCACCCACACGCACCCACACACACACACACACACACACACACACACACACACACACACACAATTTATGCACACAGCATGCCTGCAAGCAATCCCGACCTGTCGAATAAAACAACACCCTTTCATTTAGAACATTTGAGATGCAAACAAACAAATGCTCCGGTGGGAGAGAGAGAGAGAGAGAGAGAGAAACAAACAGGCATCAAGATGGTGTGATGGTGATGAGGAGGAGGAGGTTAGGATGAAGGGTAGGAGAAATACCGAAGAGTAGAAAGCATCCCTCAGTATCAGATAATTGTTTGATGCTAGCCGTTTTAAAGGCAAGGATGAGGTATACACCTCTCTCTCTGCATTGCACCCCCTCCTCATTCTCCCATGGCTCCCCCTCGCCTTCTCTTACTGCTCTTTCATCTTCTCAAACACACTAGTTCGGCAATCATTACTCTATCTTCTTCCATCATTTTCTTCTTTCTATCTCACTCTCCCTATCTCAATCCATTCTCTGTCTCTGCCGTGACGGCCTTCACTCTCCTCACCTCACTCACCTGTTTATTTTTATTTTATTTTTTTGCTTCAAAGCTGTGATTATGAACAAACTAGGTGCGAGCAGGAGAAACTGAATTCCGGTTAAATGATTTACTCCCATCTTTATCCCTCAGTTCTTGTGTATTAACTAAGACAGCGCAGATTGAAATTCAGCCCCATGCCTCGCAACCTGCCAAGTGTCCCTGAAAACCTTGTTTAGAGTGGAGTGCAGATGAAGACACAAAGAGAGAGAGATAAGAAAGACAGAAAATGAGGAAAGAGACCAGCCCGTTTGTCTGCCTGTCTGTTCCTCTGTCTTTCTGTCTGTCTGTCTCCGGTGGCTGTAACGACCCTTCCACATGATCAATGCACCTCAGAGAATAGCCGTTCACCTTCTCCTGGCACCGTCATTTTCTATTTCTGTCTGCCACTTCTAAGTCACTCCCTTTTTCTGTATATCTAGTCACGCTGCAGCCATTCCATCTCTGCCTTTCTGTTTCTCTCTATGATTTTCTGTCCTGTCCTTCAGTGAGCCCCCTGCCCCTCTATTACACAGTAGGCCACATTACATCTCAGTATCACTGTAATTTTCCTCCATCTCTGCCTGTTTCTTTAATTTTAGCTCACATCTCTGCCATCTTGTAAAATAGACTTCATGGCTTTTTAAGTGTTTCTCAAAAACTTTCTAAACTTTCAAAGAATAGTTCCACATTTTGGGAAATAACGCTTATTTGATGTGTTTCCAAGAGATAGATGAGAAGATTGATACCACTCTCATATCAGTCCATTGAATATGAAGCTACAGCCAGCAGGCGATTAGCTTAGCTTAGCTTAGCATAAAGACTGGAAACTGGCTCTGTCCAAAGGTTAAGAAAACCACTGACCAACACTTCTAAAGCTCACTAATTAACACATTACATCTTGTTTGTTTAACCCGTACAAAGTGTAAAAATGACACATTTTAGTTTTACAAGCGGTTATGCACCTGCAGCCTGTTGCACCAAGTTCCCTCTTAAGGTGCAAAGTCCACACTAAACGATACGTTGAAACTAGTTAGTTTGATACTAAAACTGTGTCGATGTTTGGTTGCACTGCAGAGACGTAAGGTTCATCTTATCTAATCAGGGTAAAGTCCACAAAATCCAACCAAAATACTGTTGCAGAAAATGACGTTTTCACTTCCTGTGGCCAATAACATTACCACGTTGTCTCTCGTGCCAATTGTCTTCAAACACTTTGCTACGCAATAGTGAAGAGGCTAACGGCTAAAAAATAGGTAATCACCAAACAACGGTAATCACCAAACAACAACAAAAGGTACGTAAACTAGGACACAGCATTTTGATTAGGTCATAAATACAACCATAATCTACAGCTAGTACAAAGTAACAACAGTGACATTGAGTGGTAAAACCGTTAACTACAATATAGGGTAATATAACGTTACCCTATTATTGGGCAGATTAAATTGTAATGTTATAAAAAACACACAATGATAGCCTACAATGGCAACCTGTTAAATTAGTAGTTGTTAATTAGAAAGTTATCTAACCCTATATATTTTTCTTGCGGGTATAACTTGCTCATCCTCATCCTCCAAGTCATCCCACCCTTCAAAACTTTGCGCCTTGCCAACCGCTATTTTATGGAGGACTTTACACCTAGTAAGGGCTAGGTGTAAGATTTAAGTTGTAACTTATGCCTACGTCGGAACTATTTCAGCTGGTGCAACCCTTAAAATGTTAGTATCGCGTAAACTCCAACCCAAGTTAGAAATTACGTTCAAACTAGGCTGCGTTTGAACTTACACATAGCTGGTGCAACCCAGTGCTGATTATTTCTTGGCTGGGAGCAGTGACTTCCTGGAGTCACTGTGCAGTTGCCAGGCAACCAGCGGAGACACCAGGAAGTCACTGGGCATACCTGTGTACCTGCATCTGCGTATTTCCCCAAATGTTGAACTATTCCTTTAGTGTGTGTGTTGATCTGTGTATGTTAGCACTTTGGTGTGTATAATGGCTGTGTGGCAGTGGGTGTACATACAGTAGAGCTTATGACAAACAAATTGCCACTGCTTTACAGTCAGAAATGTGAGCAGAGAAAGCTGCACCCACTGTTGTCATCCTTAAGGATTTTTTTTCTCTTGTACCACGGCACGCTCGACCAGATACACAAAAACCCACTGTGTTTATTCAGGCTCGTTTCTAATCATTCTGGGACAAAGCAACACTGTTCAACAAGTGTTCAGCCAGGAACCAACTGCTCAGCCCCCATTGTTTAAATGATTACAATTCTGGGTCGCATAACTGTGACTGAACCTCAGCTCTCAGATCTCCTTTTGCAATAAAACAGCTTTGTAAATTTATTTTCTACACGATAAGCAAAATAATCTTGATCACAAGCATATTGCATACTCCCGCTAGATTTTCACAGCATGCTTTTGATTTTGAGCTGATTAGAAGATTATGAAATGGTTGTTGAAGCTCTTTGGTAAGTATTATTGTTACACATTGATCTGTAGTGCTGGCTGCATGCTGAATTAGAGCCGCTGCTTATCTACAAAGCCAAGGGCATGGGAAAATCTGCGAAGTCAACCTCCAGCTGATTTACAGTTGGAGGGGAGAGGTCTCACAGTGCCACAGCACAGTGCTGCTCAGACTGGTGTACAGTTCAGTAATCTCATAACACTGTCATGCTAACCTGGATTAAAGTGAATTACCCCCTTTTCCCCTTGCAGCATCTTCAGTTACTTTCCCCACTTTTTTTGATTATCAGTATTCCCAAGTAAACATTTCTAACTTATTCCTCAACTAGACAAACTTAAATTTCTTGTCTTCTGTTTCCATTTCTTGGTGCCAGGATTCTTGCTTAGCTTACCTTGCCCAAAACAAAGTTTGGTATGCAAGCTTTATGGCAATGAATATACCCAAATTTTGAAGCAGTAGGCTCATAAATATTCCACTCTGTCATTGATTTTATTTTCACAGAGTGCGAGGTGCCATTTAGTGTTTTTGTACACAGATGAAGGAGCACAATTTCTAATGTTTTGGAGACTTGCTTTCTCCAGTAAACAAAGCTGCTCCAAGTCCTCTTCTGTCTCTTAAAGAGAGATGGAAATCACCCAGAGGAAAGGCCCTGGCATGCTAAGATAATAGGATCTCGGCTCGTCTCTGTGCTGGTCTTTGGTCTTCACAAGAGCCAAACCTGCCGCACTAAACACTTCTGCCTTCTCCCCTCATGAAATATGGATTTGTGTACAGGCGGGCACAAATGCTAATGATTGTGCAAGTGTGTAAGTGTGAGTTTGTGTGTGTGTGTGTGTGTAAATTCTGGTGACTTTGTGTTAAGTATGTGTATGCGCATGGGTATGCACGTGTATGTGTGTGTTTCGCCGGGTCGAATTAGATTTGGATTCCGAGGCGAGAAAGGGAAGAGACGCATGGAGGAATTTAGCTATGAGGCTCATAAATAGTTTAGCCACCCAGAGCAGATTCATCAAGTAGCGTGAGGGATAAATCATATTCCTCCCCTCCTCCTTTACCCCTCTCGCCCCATCCCTCGCTTCTCTCTCACCCTGAAGAGAAGGATGGAATAAAAGATGCTGGATGGTAATCTGAGACTTGAGAGAACCTAATACCTACCGCCGCTCTTGCTGTTTTCATCTAAGATATGCATCTAATTGTATACTCCGACTTTAGTGCACAAACACATACATGCACACAAGCACATACACATATATAACACACATACGCAGAAAGCACACATATTGTACAAACAGGATCAGTGCACCTTGTGTAACCTTGTGTGTCAAGGAATGGGATCAAACAATTTTGACAGTAATGAACAAGCATCAGCATGTAGGTTAATATACTCCAGTTTCTCCTCTCTCTCACACACACATTTGAGCGGACATACCGACTTCACACAGCAACACCTCCCTATGAGACGTGTCCAATCGATAGTGATCTGTTGCTCTGCATCGTCCAGTGACGTGACAAATACCCTCATAGGCTGCCGCGAGCAACAATTTCCCCCAAATTGAAAGGCCCACAGGCCCTTTAGGCACTGGTGTTATTTGGCTGCTGTTTTCCCCTCATGGCCATCCATGAAGGATGAACCTCTCTATATATCATCTCTGTCTCTTTGGATAGAGCCCAAGCTCCATCACCATAGCAATGGGTGTTTAGCCTACACCCCAAGAGACATAGTCATTCCACAGATTGCCTGAAAGCAGGAGATTGTGTGTGTGTGTGTGTGTGTGTGTGTGTGTGTGTGTGTGTGTGTGTGTGTGTGTGTGTGTGTGTGTGTGTGTATAGACGTTATCCTGTGTTCTTTCTGGTGTCGCCTCCATTTGTCGGTATGAATTATAGATCAGGGTGACCATGGGATTTATGATGGAGGCTGAAGAGTCTCCCGGTCACACACCTGAGCCCTCTCCTCTATTTTGAAGCAACTAGAAACAACTTTGAAACAACCTGTTCCATAACAAACTCTTCAGATGACCGCATGCCTTGGCATCCAAACAAGATATTATTTTCCTGTGACTCTTCAGGTAACCTACCCTCCTGCTTCGCCCTAAATATGTAATGCATGCAAATGTCTCTACATCCATCATGGCTCCTGTCTTTCCACTTTTTTCCTCCCTGCCCCCATTGCTCTCTAACCTGCATCCCCTCCCCTCCTTCTCTAGTTTCCCCTCTTTCTTTAGCTCCCTGTCTCTGCCCCTCTTCTCTCTGTCCCCCAAAGCACGAGCCTCTGAGCCGTTTGCTCCTTCATTACTTCATTACTTTGCTCTCTCGTTCCTCTCCCTCGCTCTGTCTCTCCGAGGAGGGCTGCAGTGGGTTTTCATTACTCAACAAGTCAATCTTCATCACGGCGTCCTCTGTGTGCTCTCATTGGCTCAACACACACATACTCACACACCCACGCACACAGGTGTACGCCACCTGCACCCTCCTATACTTAAACATATAGTCTTAAAGGCAGGTGTGTACACTGTATGTTAATGACATTATATTACCTTTTGATGAGGTGCATACGGAACAGCAGAAATGGCAAATTGGTGAGAAAATGTCGGGTATTACAATTTGAACACCATGAGAAAAAGGAACCGACAGTGAGGTTTGTACTGGCGTATGCAGTGAGACGTCACACTAGATTTTATAATAGATAATATGCTAATGTGGAGCTTGTTGTCTTTTCCCTGAAATGGACTGTTAAGTCATAGTTGCAGGTTTACTGTATCTGCAGTCCTCTTTATTGTGGTTGTGGGCCTGTGGGAAGGTTAAGATGCCACACAGAATATCAAGTAAGGACACATGCATGTATACACTCCATCCCTTTTCTCTGCTTGCACAGAAGCATCATCACATAGGCTTTTTGTTGAATCAGGGAGCTGATTTCAAAGGCCGTATTATCATGCACATATCGCTTTGCGGCTGAGTTACCTGCAGCAAAGTGTCTGTATACGCGAGTGTGTGTTTTGTGTTGTGTTTTTGTGCGACCTTCCCAGCGTTTGTGTGTTTGTATTATTGTATTATTTTTCTCTTCTCTACCTAGCAATTACTGATGGAGAAAAAAATAATAATAATAATTTCTAGCAAGTGCCTCAGAATCTTCTCAGTGTGACGGAGAGCCTGGGGTCTTGAAAATGCGAGGAGACTGAACTCTGCTCCACACGCACGCATGCACACACACACACAAATACACATCAATTTTATGTCTCCTTGTTGAGTGCCTCTAGAGAAGAGACAGTCTGCAGCCAGCCAGTAGTTTACTCCTGAGACAGATTCTTGTTTAGCATTTAGATTGGCTTGATCAACCACCAGTTAGCCAATGTGTGTGTGTGTGTGTGTGTGTGTGTGTGCATGTGTGTAGGCATCTATGAATGTGCACATGTGAATACACATGCCCCCCTTTGTGTGTGTGCGCCTGTCTGTGGTATGTATGTTTTAGTATGTGCACCTTTTGTGTGTCAAATTATGCTTGTATGTTGCTGCATGCATGTCTGGTTCTTTGTGTGTGTGTGTGTGTGTGTGTGTGTGTGTGCATGTGTGTGATGAGCCATGGCTAACAACTCTTGGTGAACACTCCAGCCTACTGTAGGTTGCCAATGAGACTTAGTGAGGCAGTGAGCCAGGGTCACACAAAGTTACACATTAATCTTTTAGAAGGGACCCCACCATCACCACAGTGTGCCAGAATTACACACAACGATTTCTCACAGCATCATATATTTTTCTCTACAAGTAAAACAATTCTTTTATTTTTTATTTTTGTAATTTTTGTAATTTTTTGCTGTCAAATTGTTTGTTGGTTTGAGCGTCACGTGTCTGATGTGTTAGGCGAATGAACGGTGGCGCCTTGTTCTGTTCAATAATTAACAGGAGATTTCAGGCGCACTCAATCAGTCAAACTGTATTTAAGGAGGGGAGGTCTGAAAAGGTTAATGGGATTCTGACTGTGAGCAGTGACGTCACATGTGTGTGCAAACTCACACACACACACACACACAGGGTCAAACTGAGTGTGGGCTAACTGGATGTGTGTTTAGATTAAGATCACATCATTTAAGATCAAAGTTGTCAAACGCCATCTACATGTTGTTTCCAAGCACACTGTATACCTTTTGTAGTGGGTCACACTGTATTGGTCGTAATACTAGTTGGTGTGTGTGCGTGTATCCACCCGTGCACGTGAATGGCTCTGCCTCTCACCTCTCTTTTACCCCGAGTTCAACCAGAGTTCACAGTCTCCTCTACACCACTTAATGTGTGTTGGGAAAGAGACACACACACACACACACACACAGACACACACACACACAAACACAGAGTGTGTGTCTTCAGTTCCCTGCGTGGAGTCTCCCCAAAAGCCACTTACGTGCTCACAAAGTTATGACTGTGTGGAGAGAGACAATTAAGTGTGTGCATGTGTGTCCACATGTGTATTTATGTCTCACCCAAGTGTGCATGTGTACATTTGTGACAGATGTCCGGTCTCTGATGACTTGGGGTTCTGTGATGTTATCACCCCTGAGCGTCTGTTTTATAGCCCGCCGTGACATTATGGTTTCAGCTCTATTTCCTGCTATTACACAAGTGAAGGATGTGTGGTGTTTGACAAACTACATTACCTTTTTTCTGTACTACTACAACACCACCATTCGACCTGCTAACTACATAGAAATCACCCACCTTCTCTCCTCCTGTTCACGTAATGTTTTGCCACTGGGTAGATGCGAGAGAGGGGTGAGGGCGATGACACTTTCTGGCTGAGCGACATAGAAAAGGTGAGGATAATGCATTTACTCTGTGTGCACACGTGTGTGTTTATTGGGCTTAAATAATTCAGCCCAGAGGTGATGGTGCTGGTAATGGTGCCCCAAAAGCGAGCTGACTTTTTCTTTCTTTCAGAGAAACACACATAACCACAGTCACACAGATGCACACCTGTTGTGGTCTGTGGGGAGGCAGACAGCGCGTGTTGATGTGTACGTGATGGCAGCAGTGTGCAGGCAGGACGGAGAGCTAAAGCAGATTTGACAGGCTGTCCTAGGCACTAACGCTACAAATGGCTGCCTGGATGGAAATATCTTCATCATGCCAAACAAATAGGATGTCACTCAGCCCTCCACAGCTCCTGTTGACTGAATGCCATTTCTCCTCTCTGTCTAAATCTGTTATGCATGCGCACTTTTTGTTGATGTCATCACTTCTTTTGTTTTTATTGTAATGTCATTCTCCTTTTCTTTCCTCCGGAGTGAGAGCAAACCATTTTCTGTTTCTGAGTGTCTGTATATATATATGTGTGTGTGAGAGAGAGAGAATAAGTGTGTGTGTGTGTGTGTGAGGGAGATCATAAATGAGGCTGATGCTTGGCCTTTGTTTGAAATATGAAACCGCTCTCAGCTGTGTAATATTACAGCAATAGAACAGCAATCAGACGTTAATTGAATCTGGGTTATGACTTTTCTGTGTTCTCGCTCAGCTGAGTGTCTCTCCCGTTTTCCCTCTGTCTTTCTCCCTCCCTCCCTCCCTTTTTCTCTCTCACTCTAATATTCTTAGTCTTCGCGTATCCCTAACCAACCCACTTTCTTCTCCCTACTCCCTGTCTATGCTTCTTTCCCATGCGTGTACTGTAATTCTTGTAGCATGTCTCACCTCATGCAGCCTGCCAGCCCCTCCCTGCCCCTTTCTCAAGTTGTTAACTGATGCCACAGCATGCATCAGGATCCCCCTCTCTGCTTCAGTTACACCATTCACGTCTCATTAAAATGCCCTCTGGTGAAATGTCACCATCTTAACTATCCTTCGACATGAGACACTGGCTTTCAAATGTAGAAAAGTGATGTGCGTCTCTGCGCATGTAAGTGTGCATTTGAGTTTACTCGTGTGTGTCACTGAAGCTACACTGCCACATTGTCTGTTGCTCTGCGTCTGCATATATTATATGTCTGTGTTCCTTAATCCATTCTTATGAGGACCAAGCTAAAAATAATATAAAAATAAGGGAAATTAGCCAAAGAGAGGACGTTTTCTGGTCACCACTTCTTCATTAACGTTTAGGACTTGGGCTCCTGCATAAAGTGAAAATCAGGGGTATGGTTAAAGCTGGACATGCAGCGGAGGCTGTTAAAGTCAGATTTAGTTGTAAGGGAGTCATTGCATTCACTGAGTGTCCTCACTAGAATAGTAATACTACTTACTACGTGCGTGTGTGTGTGTGTGTGTGTGCTCCCCCTCCTTCATGCAATAGTAGACTATCTATCCAGCCTGACCTTTTCCTTAATTGCTTGGTTTGGGTTCTGTCTCTGCTCATTTCAGGAACAGCGGTCTCCCTGAAATGACTGCTGACTCCCAATTGTCTCTGGCAAAACCTCACTTTACCTGTAGCAGCTGACAACCCACAGACCCACATTTGAAAATGCACACATTTAAGCAGAGGTGCAAAGACACACGCGTGTGCATCAGCTGTTGCCAGTGAAACCAGAAAGTAACGCAATTTAGTCTTCAATGTCACTCAAGGTCATATAATAACAAGTACACACAGCACATGGCGGCAGTGTGTTTGCAGGGTTCAATGTTGCCCCTCTGTCCTACCGGTCATAGAAATTCTCTAGGTGGTATCCTGTTTATTAAACCGTCCTTCTTACCTGTATCTCTCTTGATACAACACACACACACACACACACACACACACACACACACACACACACACACACACACACACACACACGTCTCTGTGTTGCTTCACTTGTACATGGACTTCTCTACAGTTAGACGTTTGACAACTATAAGAAACAGCTTAGATAAGAACAGCTTTATTGATCCCATGCAGAGAAACTGAACAGTGGTGGTCCTTCTATTGAAGGCATCTTTTGGCCATCAGAGCACTATAAAGGAATGGTTGGACATTTTTGGAGATACACTTATTCCCTTTCATGCCGAGAGTTTGATGAGAAGATTGATACCACTCTCCTGTCTGTCTGTTAAATATGCAGCTGCAGCCAGTTAGCTTAGCTTAGCATAAAGACTGGAAACAGGGGGAAACAGCTAGCCTCCCTCTGTCCAACAAAATACACCCACTTGCACCTCTAAAGTTCACTAATTAACAACACAACGGGAATAAACAAACGAGATACAACATGTTTATTAGTGAGCTTTAGAGTTGCTGGTAGGTGTATTGTTTTACCTTTGGACAGAGCCAGGTTAGTTTCCAGTCTTTGTGCTGAGCTAAGCTAACCGGCTGCTGGCTGTAGCTTCATATTTATGGTACAGACAGGAGAGGGGCATCAATCTAAGTCTTGTCAACAAAGCAAAAATGTCTAACTATAGCTTCAATATTAGAAACAAAGTGGACATACTGTCATGGTTCGTGTGTATGTATTTCCCACCATCTCACAGGCTTCCTCGTTCCCATCATCTAATAAAGTGAGCCTACAACTACCACACCTCTCTGTTAGCTCACACAGGAGCCAGTCACTAATCAGCTGTCTCTTTATTAACCCTCTTAGCTGCGCCTGAAGCACGCTGCCTCTAGCTTCTGGCACTGATGCCAAAATCCAAACAGTAGCACCCCCACCAAGATCAGGTGTAATTTTGTTGACTGATTATGGGCGTTAATCACAGATGGAGCCTCTGCCAAAAAATGTAATCTAGTTTTTATCAACAATGTTTTATTAGCATAAATTACTCACTCCGGGCTGAAATAAATGCAATTAATGCTATTATATATTGATACATTCTGATCTGAATTAATTAGTTGTCAGTTTTGATGTTTGACTAAAATCTGAATATTGAAATTTGACCTTAAATGGGAGTCCACTGGTAATCTGAGCAGAATGTGGTCTCAAAGAAATACAATGCACTGACTTGGGCATATTGTCTGGGCTTTGGTTCACTGCCCTAAATGAGCATTTCAGCACTGCCAGCTTACCTGGGCTAAGTTCACTATCTCGTCTCTCCCTCTTTCTCTGTCTGGCTGACAGTCTAATTGTCATGTGGGCAGCTTCTGCTGCATGGATTTAGTGTCGCGCTTGCCTTAATTTAATTGAAAAGCTGCGGAAAGGAAGGAGGAGGGAAAGGAGGGAGGGGATGAAAAACAGATAAATAAAAAGTGGAACCAATCTTTGCCGGGTGCGCTGGGCGGTAAAATGGCTGTGTGCGGTGAATAATGCATGGGGGAGATGGATAGGTCTGCGTGGTTAGAGCCCAGGACTGCTGGCGCTTCATTACCAAGGTGTTTGTATGCTGATGCTGTGATGCTGGCTCCTTCGCTGTGTAAGAGAGAAGTGGCTGCAGAGGTGACACCTCCCTAAGCTATCTCATATTTTGTCATTCATTTTCTCTTTACAGCTCTTTCTCCCTCTCTCTTCTTTTAACGCTTCAACCCCCAACACACCCTTTCCTCCCATCTATGTGTGTGTGTATGTGATGTGTCTGAGGCATCTCTCCTATGTTAAGATAGCAAAGCACAAAGGCAGATGGTATTTAAACCTCCCTCTTCTTGCGAGACACACACACACACACACACACACACTCACAGCCAGCTTCTCACAGAGCTAGTTTACATGAGAGATAACCTCTGAGACAAGAGACAACTTCTGTGCTTGACCTTTGACCCATGCTGCACCTGTCCTGTCTGTCCTACAGCTGTCCTATTAATAGTGATCTCTACCCATTATAATTCCTCTCATTTCTCTTTTAGAAGCCTGATAACAAAGGTTGGTAATGTCAATTCTGGGCTTACACCTTCTGATTGAATTGTAGTGCACACTGATTGTGTGACTTTGATTAAGGTTGTATAGACTGAGTAACTGGGGAACATTACTGGTTGCTTTACATTGTCAATTGTCCTAAATTGTAAAAATCCTCTACAAAATTAGTTTATCTAAAATCTTACATATATTGAATTGCCTTCTGGTCGCCTTACTGTGGAGGCCGACTGATACATAGGCATGGCTGATGTTAGGATTTTAGCTTATCACACATATACTGGTATATGTTGTATAATGTTTATGTCGGCCAATAAGTACCAAAGAATTTCTACTACCAGAGAGCACTGACAAGTTTATTCTTCAAGTGGAAAATGTTCACCTTTCTACAGACTTTAAAGAGCAACTTAAAACCAGCTGGAAATCTTGTGGTCTAACTTCTCACCTTGCTGCAGTGATGCAGAAGTGTACTCTGTGGTGTGTCTGTGCACTGTTACATCACTGATGGGGGTGGTTACAGACACATAGGGGCACCCTTCTGACCACACAATGTTAATGTTATGTGTCAACGAATGTCAGCCAATATCTCATGATTATTATTTTTAAACTCTCAAATATTGATATCAGTAACAGCCTCAAGAGTCTAGTTTCAGTTGGGCTTTAATTTATAGTTAAGTATTAAGATTGTAAAGGTTGCCATGTTCTATGTGTGTCATTTCTGTTTTCAATAATATGACTGCTAAATATCAGCAGGAGTTGCTGCGTGTTAGTCAGACAAACAAAGTAAACAACTCACAAAGCACCCACTCGGGAGATTTCTGCATTTGAAAATGCAGGAGTGGGGCGAGGTTTTGTCATTGTTGTTGTGGTTTGAAGGATCCCCCACCTTACTTGCTTTGCTAACATGAAAGGAAATTCCAAGGAGCTAAATGCAAATTTAGGGGAGAATGTCACTTTACCTCTAGCTCTGATCACACGATGCGCTGCTTTTAATTATCTTGGGAGCTGGATCAGTTTGTGTAGCTGTCAATACTAGAAACAAATCTTTCCCCCAGCAGCTTCTCCTGGGAACAGAATAGTGGTGCAATATGATTACCCTAACCTAACTTTGGCCTGAAAGAGACATTTTTGAAAGAGGTAATATTCTCTCTTGTAATGGCGGCAGAATTTCGTGTGAAGCTCTTGGTGTGTGTTATGTTGAAGCAGCAGGTCTCTGGAAGGCCAGACCTATGGTGCACCAGCATCCTGTAATGTATTCCATTTCATTATATTTAACCTCCCAGCCTGCTCTCATCAGTGGATCAGGAGTGTGCCGTCTCGCAGGCACACCGAGATATAATTACTTTCTAACACACGAAGAGCAGGGAGAGAGCGAGTGGCAAAGAGACGGAGAGAGGATGAAGGAATGAACAATGAAGTTTAATTATGCTTTATGGCAACAATTATAGAATGAAAACAGAAAGTCAGTAGGCAGAAACATTGTCTCATTTTCTCTGCTGAGGTGGACTGGATTTTGCAGAAGGCCCGAGGCAAACCAAAATAAGAAACAGTCAAGAGGAAACAAAGAAAAGAGGGAGAATATGCCTGATCGTATTTACTAGAGAAAGAGGGAAGCTGGTGCAACTCCAAATCCTTCTGTGATTTTTTCCCCCTCTCATATTTCCTCACGCAAACCCAACGCACTACTTCACTAATTGCGACCTTTGCAAGTAATTAGGAGACTGTAATGGATTCCACTTGTACTCTCTCCACCTTGATAATTGTAGATGTCTGGTATGGACCCGCTCTGTGTTTGGAGGTCAGTGGCGAGAAGATGGTGGAATTCAAGGAGCTCCACATGCGGCAGCGTTTTGACATTTTGTTTTTTATCACTCACTCACAGAGTATCAGGATCAGCAGGGTTAGCAGTCTGATTATCATGCCTCATTGGCAGCAGTGTGCACACCCACCCACACACACACACACACACACACACACAAGCCCCATGCACTCACACACAGACAAACACACGCTCAATCAAGGACAGATTAATTAAAGGGAACAGTCTAATTAGTGTCATTAAGGAAGGAATAATAGAAAGGCTTGTACATAGGGACAAGAACTGAGGCAGGCTGTCAATGTGATTACACACACACACAGACACGCACACACATGCTTACATACACCCCCCCCCCCCAGAATTTGAACACAACTAGCTGGTCATCAATGTCCTTAAGAAAGAATAGTGTATCAATTTGTTTGGGAGGTTTTAACAGGGTTTAATCGATATTTCACTGTTGAACGCATCACACAGAACACAATATGCCTCCTTTTCGCTCTTTGTGTGTGATCATGTCTTTTCAAGTTTGGAAAGGAGCAGACAAAAGGGGACACAGCTGAGTTGCCATGAGCAACAAGCCCTCACGGTAACCCGGAGTTACTCAATTGCCAAAAAATGCCTTGGGTGGACTGTTGAACACAGGAGCCAAGAAGCCAATCAGTAATTGGTTTAAACACACACAGACACAAACATGCAGTCGTGATTGCACAAAAAAATCCACATAAATACATGCACGCACGCACTAAGAGCCAAATTTTATAAGAAAGTAAGTGCTGGGATGCCCTGTAGCAAAAAACCTCTGAACACCCTCTCTTTTTCTTTTCCATTTGTACGCCCTCTCAAACAGCCAGGCACAGAAAAAACTGAACCTCACATGCATACACACACACACACACACACACACACACACACACACACACACACACACACACACACCTGATTTTATGCTAGAGGCTGCATAAATATGAATCAGGGGTGACAATGGCGTGCAGAGAGGAGCCCTGTGCATCCTATTTTCATCATTTACCTTAGGCTAAATGGATTTGGAACACTGTTGGATGGCTCACCTCTCACACTGGTTTGCCTACTTAAATGTGAAAAATGGTACATTTCCAAACTCAGCCTTCAGTTCTTTCATTTTTTCCCCCCCCCAAATCTCTCACTCACCTCCGCTCCAGTACTCACTACTAGTGACTCAGGGACTCTTTGTAAAAACTGGACCAGAAAAATAGCAGAGGTGTTGTCACTACAATAATATGCGTTCACACTGACAGAGGTGGTGGGAGTGGATGTATTGTACTTGCACATGGAGTAGCAGCAAAATCAGCTGATACTGCAGAGTAAAAGGATAAATCTTTTTCAAGTTTCACGTCTTTATTTCATTTAATTTAATTTGTTTTTTTTGTTTTGGAAAATTGGAGTTTATAGTTACAAGTGACAAGAACAAGTTGTTTTCTTGTTTCCTGGTTAACTGGAAGAAAAATGGTGTTTGAAGTCACACCACGTTAAAGCCTTGGTTCACCCAAATTGGTTGCTTAAATTACTTTCTCACTTACCCCTTGCTCTTTCTAGCCACACAGATTGTTTCGCTTTTATTTGCCCAGATGATGAAATATCTGTCTCTGAGATGTATGCCTTCACCCCAGTGCAATGGAGGTGAATGTAATTTCATTCTGTGGTGCCCACAGCATTGAAAAATGACATTTAAAAAAGTCAACAGTGCCATGTCTCTCTAGAGTCAGTGTGAGTCACTTTATTGTGATCGGTTTTCATTGGAACTACTTTCTACTGTGTGTTCTGTTTATTGTTCAAGGTTTCAAGAAAGGAAAGTTGCTGTTGAATTTTTTAAATGTACATTTTCAATGCTGTGAGCAGCACAAACTTAATACCATTTACCTCCATTGTATTAGCAGGTGTTCAGACTGAAAACAGCCCTGTGTTAAAGCAACGCAAGGGGCTGCGTTGGTGTTGCTTCAGGTACCGACAAGACATGAAATAATGATCCAGGAAGTCCAGTCTAAGTAACAGATCCATGAGTTTGAAGTCTTAATTTTAATTTAATTTTGAACGTTACAAGGTGATCTACCAGGAATGTGCTCTTGCATGTATTTGATTGCCTTGTGGTTCGGTAAAAGTTCAGCTTGAGGTTGAACTATTTGCTGGATGACCCAGCGTTTATCTTGCCGGAGCCCTCTTGCGTTCGAAGTACTGGGCTCATTCAAATGAATGTGGGGGCTGCTTTTTTCACGCACGGCTAAAGTCGGTCTGAATGCGGCCTTAGCGTGGCAGCAGAAATCTCAGAGACAGGGATCTCCTGGGCAAATAAAACTAAAACTCTCTGCATGGCTAGATACCACTTGACATTAGAAAGAAAATATGTTTTCCTAATGTGGGTAAAACTGATTCTTTAAAAGCAAATGCCCTTGACTCAGTATGAGTCTCCTCTCACTCTTCTGTCTGTCTGACTGTTGCTATCTTTCTCTTCCCCCTGTTGTCCTCACTCTTCACCCTTTCTCCCAGGTCCTCTCTCTCTCTCTCCCTCTCTCTCTCTCGCTCGCTCCCTCTCTCCCTCAACATCTCCCTCTCCTTCAGTCCCTCCTGATGGCAACATGTTTATCTATTATTGATATTCTGACTGGGCTCGCTTCCCGCCCCCCTGTCGCCCCACTTTCCTCCAGCCTTTCCTCCTGCCCTACTTCACCAGAGTCCTCACGAGACACACACACACACACACACACACACACACACACACATAGATGCACAAGTTTGTGTGTGTGTGTGTAAGACAAAAGTTGTGATAACCCTGAGTGTTTATTGAGATGTGTGTGTGTGTGTGTGTTCAAGTCAGTGAGACAGAAAGAGAGAGACTAAGTGAGTCCACACACAGCGAGAGGAAGGTCTCTATATTTAGATCCATATAAGAGACTGTTCCCAGCATCCAACTGTGCATACACAAGGCTCAGCAATACATTACAGTCTCTCAGGCGTTCAGCCGCAGGCTATACAGCTCTGTGGCACTGTCTGTGTGCATACATGTGTCTCTCCACATGTACTAAAGAACAGCAGCTTTTCAACAAGCCTTTTCTGTGTTTTAATTCCCTCAGACTATTGATCGCCTCAGCTTCTTTTATTTCTAATGAAATTTATGTTAAGTGTGGCTCACAAAATGTCCTTCATTTGACTTTGTGGGTTGGTAAAACATTTTCTTTGTAAAGCTTTTGGAACATCAAGTGTTTCAACTTTGCTGGTTTGCTGTGTTCAAGCCAATTAGCATCTGCAGCGTTTCTTTTTCTATTAAAGCTGAGTCCCCTTGCGTCTCATATTCAAGAAAGTGCGTGTATGTATGCAGGGCTCATGGGGCAAAACACGCAAATAAACACATATATGCACTAAGAAACATGCAGGCACACACTACACACACACTGACCTACAAACACGCAGTTTGAGAGCTTTGATAAGGCAGACTGTGGAGTGTATTAGTGTGTGATCCTTTGAAGAGAAAACATGAAAACGTCTGTTGTGCTTGGAGCAAAGGTTTGTTTGGTGCTGTCGCTCGACTTGGCTCTGTGGGGCCCTCGCAGTAGGCGGGTTTGAAGCAGTTATCAAATAAGATTTCTCATCTGCTACTTTCCTTTAGCATCAGATTGGTTTTAAGCTCTGTTGAATCCCCTTCCACTTCATTATGTACGTAGGTTTTGTGGTCGCCTGTGGGAGCGTGTTGTCTCAGTCTTTCCTCTTGTGTGTGTGTGTCTGTGCATGCATGTTTGAATATGTTCATTTGTCTAATCTCCATGTCTGTGCACTCATGTTCATGTTTGTGTGCCTTGGTTTATTCAGGTGTATGTGTGCGTGCACATGCATACGTGTGTCTATGGGAGCGTGTGTAGACATTTTCCCCCGTGTTGACTTTTAATTGTTCTGTGCTTCTGAGAGTGTGTGTTCAGTTTAGTTCACAGCAATTGATCTGGAGAATAATGGTTGGTGGAGAGTCCCAGGTCTCCAGAACCACTGTCTGAAACTCCTTGTAATTACCTCTGAGACCACTGGCAATGATGAAGGGAGAGAGAGAGAGAGAGAGAGAAAGACAAAGTGATAGACGGGGAGAAAAAGACAAAACTGATAGAGATATAGCAATAGCATGTGATAAAACCCAAGTAGTACACGTGTAAGGCTCATTGCTTGGCACTGCAGATTTTAAAAAGAGCAGATGGGTTTAAACAGACTTTTGCCCAGATTTTATAAAATTGTATTTATAATTTTTTGTGTTTCCTGCTAGAAAGAATACACTAATCACCACAATTCACATTTAACAAGGTTAAAAAATGTGTTTCTGGTGTTAATATTGAACAGAAAAATGCTGAGAAAAGGCCAATTACCAGAGTAACTCTTAAGTAAGTAAAAAACAAAACAAAACAAAAGTGGTTGCACTGCAAAAGGTATCAAACGATATTTTTAAAATCTTATCTTTGCTCAGGTTTTCTTGTTTTTTCCTATCTGATTTTTACCCATTATTCAAAAATCTAAATGTATGCTTCTTTTACTAGAAAATGAAAATAATGACTCCTAAATATTGTGTAATACAAAAGGTGTATGAGTCTCTCTGTTATTTTTTAAGGGGCCATATGTTGCAGAGCAGCCTGTCTCTCCTGTACGTTGTTAAGCTGTTAGCAGTAGAACAGCCCAGGCAGTGTCTTTGTGTGTGTGTGTGTGTGTGTGTGAGACATGCTCATGGAGAGCAGAGGCCAGACACAAACACCCATGCTTCAGAGTTATCAGTGCTAACAAGTACAAGGCTGCAGTGAGCTCCCAGCAGAGCCGCAGCCTTTGGAAAATCGTTTATGGTCATTGTTATTTCTTTGTCTGCCTGAACATGTCCTTCCAAACATTCAAATCTGAGCTGATTCAAATCTAATAGATAAAGGAGAGAATTGATTCAATGTTTCTTGCAAAGTGATGATGCTCATTCCAGGCATATGCATATAAATATAGTCCCCCGCTCACTTGCACACACAGGGACATGCATTCACAAGCACACACACACACACACACACAAATTCACCTGCAAACATTGGGAGATGAACATCATCAGTAACTCCAGCAGTACGGCAAATAGCTTTGTGTCGTTTCTAAGGTATCATCATTTCTCTTTCTCTCTCGTTCCATATCCACGAAAAGATTATATCGGAAAGAGCGAGCAGATGAAACTGGGGAGCAAGAGAGCAGGGGAATAGGGGATGGAGACGGCGCCGAAATGAAAACAGGAGATTACTGATCAACGGGTAACACAGGATGAATATTTGATTCCGCCTTTTGTGATGTTTTCTTATCTGAAAACACATAATGCTGTTATATTGGTGTGTTAAGAACATGCAGGGCTGGGCTTCAACGCAGGCGCAAAGGATTATTGTTAGACGGAACATAAAAGCCGGCAATTCTCAGTGTTACTGTGCCACGGGAGAGGCTCTATTGGTGGTATCATGGTGAAATTGCATTTCATCTAACAGAGATATCAGTTAGTGCTTTTGTTCCCTTTTGAATGAAAGAAAGCCTTTTGGGTGTTTCATTCACTTAATGCTGAATCTCCTAAACTACCAGATTGTTGCTGGAGCTTCACGCTATAAATCACTTGTGTCAGTGTGAGAAATATTCAGAAATTCACAAAATAAACTCGCAAATGACAACCACTATACTGTTTTAGGAGGAATGTATAGCGATATATGAGTGTGTCTCAGTGTTTGGATTACATTGGCTTGATAGGGATTATGTCCTTGTACTGGAGATCATCAGTAGGCAGTGGTGCATGTCCGAGGGCTGATAACATTTTAAACATTGATGCGACTTTGAAAATAACGCATTAGGAGTTTATTGGCTTTGAGAGGTAAATGCTGGCAGGTGTGTTTGCGCGCGTGTGCATACACACACACACACACACACACACACACACACACACAGTAGACATCCCTGTCCTTGTAAATGCTCCTCTCATCGCCCCGAGGCAGCGTGAGCTGGCATATAAGCTATATAATAAAGCATATTATCCTGGCTGATAATGCATTTCTGCCTCCTTCATCCTGATGACAGCTGGAATTGAGCTCTGCATGTTGCAGAAGGTGATCCACACTAAATTCCTCCAGGCAGCTTCGAGCTCTGTGTCATAGTGCTGACCTTCTCCTGATAACTAGCATAATGAGCTTTGGAATAGCAATGTCTTCCGTGAATGAGCAAGATTGTTGTTTAGGTTTTACTTTGATGTCTATACATCCAAGACTGGGATTTCAACCAGCAACAGTTCCAGGAAATATTTACATTGTGCAGCTGCTGTGGTCCAGAGTGAGAAATCAGAAAGACTTGACTTCTACCATATTTTCAGTTAAGAGAGTTCAAGCACTTTTGTGCAAAGTGGGGCATTTTTTGTTCCCTCACTGATTACTGCTGATGTCATACAAACAAAGGCAGCAGCAGCAAGGTGAACAAAGTAATGTGTCCCACTTTGCTCTGATCTATTTATCCTATCTGAATCAGTGCCAATCCACCTGTCAAGTTGTAAAGGGAGCGGTAAATGAAGTTCTCCTGCCACTCATGCTGAAACCACCTGTACTCCCACTAAACAGCTGTGCTTTGACACAATTCAATGCTTTCCCAGTGAAGAAAAAAGGCTGCAGTTTGGCAATTCTTTGATCTGAGTGAAGCAAACTGTCAGCTGTGCCAGGTTGAGGTGTTTGGTAGTGTTGCAACTGTGAGACAGGTGAAGCTAGCTGGAGACAGTAGGAATAATGCCACAAATAAAGTAATGGTGCCATCACTATGTCTCGTGGAAAAAGAATAAAATAATATGTGTGTAAATATGTGGTGTGTGTAAACCTTACCTTATATATTTATATATATTCATATAAAGCCATTATATTACAGGATCTGTACAGTTCTGACTGGAGCCTCCAGTGGGAGTGTCGGAAAGACACTGTGACAGACAGCAATGTGACCGTTCAGTAACCAATCAGAGAGGTGTTGATTTAACTCTGTGGGAACTTGTTGGGTTAGTGGTGTTATATTGAATTGCATTATTTTATATAGGTGTACCTAATAAACTGTTAACCTTGTGTAAAACCATCTTTATTGATAACTTTTAGTTTTAGTCTTTTGATGAAAATGTTTATTAGTCATATTTTAGTCAGTTGATTATTGATAGTTTTAGTCAATAAAAACTAAAGACATCTCAGTCTAGATTTTGTCAGTGAAATTTACGTTGTAACATTTTCTTCTAAGCGTTCTGAGTGTATAGCCATTGCTCTCATTGTTTAATGCAATAATACTTCTTTAGACCTAAACTTAGGTTTGTGGTTGACACTGCATCTACATCCACAGCCTTTGATAATGTTTTGTAACATTAGCTTACCTTTTTATAAGTGTCAATTTGTTCGCCTGCATGTTTTGTGGTTTGTCTCAGCTGTTTTTATTGCTGCATTCTGTCTAATTTTCCGGTAACGTTACTGACAGAGACATAACCTAACTGAGATGCAAGAGGCTGCTTATTAGTGTATCAGATTCAGGAGCTAAATCAACGTCTGAAGAAGAGATAGTGAAGAGACAACAAGTATACTGTTTTACTAATAACAACAATTATTTGATAACTGCTAATAATAATAAAACATCCAATGTATGACCCTGCAGATGCATGGAGGTTGTTCAAAAAGAATTTCTACATCTCCTGTAAAACTACTCATTAATATTTTGCAGACCATGAATGAAAAATGAACTACAGTCATGTATTCATATGGTTAAATGGTGTGTTCATATAATACATCTTGCAGGTGGCTATAGTTGATAACTACAGTTTCTTTAACCCTAAAGTGAATGAAGATAATGTCGTTTATTTTTTAAGTAAATGTTCTGTAGTTACTGCATACAGAGCCTCACAGGTTCACCACAACTCATTATTAGCAATGGGAAGATGGTAATACACAAGCTCGGGGAGAGTGTTAAAAAAAAAAAAAAAAAGAAATTGCATTATAAAAAGAAGCGTGGCTGATACCAGGTCTGCTAAATTTTTCAGAAGGTGTGGAGGTGTGTGAATCTGTGTGGGCTAAAGTTTGTGTGAGCAAACTGATACTTGTGTAAACTTGTGTGTGAACCGGTGGCATATTTTCGGTGTGTACTGTATAATAGAAAAGTGTTGTGTGGGTGGGGTGGGGTGGGGGGGCAAAGAGATATGGAAGCGTGAGAGAGAAAAAGTGTGTGTGTGTGTGTGTGTGTGTGTGTGAGAGAGAGAGAGAACAGGGGTTATTTAATGATCAGAGCTGTGTAATTACCTCCCAGTGAGGTTCAGCCTTTTAGACAGATGATTATTCAAGGGGAGAAATCTCATTTGCATCTTGTACAGTAATATGTAAAAGTGTTCACTCTACACTAAATTAAATTGCCACATTGATTTTTTTTGCTCCTCACTAAAAGTACATTTTTGGCCTTTTTCAGCAGAATTATGGTTTTTACACATAAATGAATTTATCTGTGAGCATAAAAGAGAAGATAGTCTCTCTGTGTCCTGCAGCTCTTGTATCCAGTCATGTCTCTGGGGTTCTTGCAGATCATTAACAAGGTGTTATACATTATACTCTGCACTCTATAATAAGGGGCTGTGAAAAGAGAGGCCATGCAGTGAACCTGTGTCACACCCTTCTGTAGCTCCCTAAAACAAGGCAGGGAGTATCGCTTTGCTTGGTGTAATTATCCAAACATTTGCAACACTTAAATCTGCATAAATCTTCAGTCTTCTTTTTTTGTAATAGTAAATTTGATAGATTCCACACCACCCACACACACCTACAGGCACACACCTTACCTTGGCAAGCACACCGCTGGCTATCAGTGTCTTCAAAGTATGAAATGAAGGACCCTGCTTTCATTCACAGCACCTCCAATTACAGTGGGAGTGAAATAGCATGGAGTGAGTGTAATGACAGCAATCTAAACTGTGTGGGGGAGAGGAGAAGAACACCTGACTGAGCTCATGTCACATTCGCTGCTGAGCCACCTGGGGACAAATGGAGAGATAGAGGAAACCAAGGAAAAAAGAAAGATTTAGAAGGTTAGATACAAGAAATAAAACACTATATTGGATTGTCAGGATAAGATGAAGACGGAGAACAAAGAGAGGCGTGGTGAGATTAATTAAAATAAAGAAAGACACTTTGTTTGACAGAGAGCCATCTGTTGATCTTCATGCTTATTTGTGTTGCTTTGAGCCTTTCCCCTCCCAACTAGTCCCTCGCGTGGCTGACTCGGGGTCAGCTGTGACTGATAGGCTGTGCTCCCATTTTCGGCTGACAGATGGGCGCAGGGACCGACTCTGGTGCAGCCTGAAAATGGATTCTCCATGCCTTTGTGTGCTGCCACAGCCATTTTACTCAGCTGTCAGTCACAGACAGCATGGTTGACGTTATCAGTTGTACCCCGCTTAACGGTGGAGGTCTGCTCGGAGATGCTGCTGGGTAGGAGTCGGACAGGAGAAGAGAGTGAGGAAGGGAGGGGATGGAGAAGATGGAGGCAAGGAGTGAATTAATGAAAGTAGAAAAAAAAGAAGGGAACGTGGAACCTGCTAAGGTTAACATGAAGACGGAAGGCAGGGAAATAAAGCGAGGAATGAAAAGGAAAAGGAATGAGAGCTACAGCATGTTAGATACGAGTGCAGAGTAAATAAAAATGACCATCAGATGGAGGAGCCACTAACATCGTCTCCTCCTGTGGATGGACACATAATGAAGATGGCTTCCAAGGCCTTTGGCTCTGCACCAAGAGCAGAGAGGCTTAAGATGAAGTACAACAAGAGAGTCAATTCTCTCCTCCCTCCTCTCCTCTTCCACTCAGGGAGAGATTTACAGGCCAAGTTATGACAGCGCACAATAACGACGGCCATATTTTACTCCTGCAGTCTGACAACAGCATCCGAAGCCAATCACATCTACAACAGAGCAAAGTTGTTATCTCTACTGTGCGTGTGTGTTTGGGTGTTGACAACCGCTTGTCATCGCTAAATGTGATTGTGCTACATTGAGTTGATCCGCTCAATTTATTGCTGTCAGAGATAAGGGATTCTGGGGACAGTGAGATAGTCTTTTATGGGAAACGCATTAGAAAAATAAACACCCATGAAAGAACCAGTTTCAATCACTGAGAGATGAATTGCGTGGAAACATGATCAGGAAATAGTGTATGCTCTTAAAAGTTCACGCAAGTCCTAAAGGGGGGCCAAGGGAGATGGAGAAAGAAAGAAAGAAACATGAGAGCGAGAAAAAGAAAATAAGGGTTACTTTAAGCCTGCTGTTGTGGCTCAGAATGATGAGAAAATAAAGAATGAGAAGATGAGATGCAGAAAAAGAAACAAGGCAACCAGAGAGTTACTTAAAGCTGGATGAAAGTGTGCATGGATCAATAGATATGGATGTGAATAGGGAGACTTTTAAATAAGGCTCTCGCTTGTGTCCTCAGATCCTGTTTCACAAAGAAACTCAAACTCTACAAATCAATACCCAGCCCGTCTCTCTAGCCTGTGTCCTGTACAGCCTGTAGGCAGTGGCTCCTCTTGTGTACCGCTGTCTGTGTGTCTGTCTGTTCACAGCACTTGAAACCCACTCAAACAGCCTTTCAAACAGTCTTTTTTATCCCTGCAGTCCCTGCAGTCCCCTCAACATCTACACCACCTTTGCTGGATAACTGCTTGTTTACCTGTTTTCCCAACAAAGTAACCATCCTCCAAATCACCGCCAAGTAACAATCTGCTATATTTTCGTTTCCATTTAAGTAAATGCCACTTCTGCTACTCTCTATTTGCAATTTGATATAACAATAGCAATACACATTGGGATTCAGCCTATACCCAATTTAAGAAACATTTTATATTTGCTGTTTTGAACATCTGTCCTTTCCGACAGCAGAAACACTGAACAGAAACTTAACAAAAAAGTTAACTAAAGGAACTTTTAAAGGGCTAGCTCAACATTTTGGGAAATATGCTTATTCACTCTCTTTCCGAGAGTTAGATACTCTCATGTCTATGTGTACAAAGCTGGAGTTGGGAGGTGATTAGCTAGCTTAGCACAAAGACTGTTTGTCAAGAAAATGTTACAACACGTGACTCCCCCTTAAACCTCAAAGTGTCGTTTTTACATTTGTGTTTGTGTGTGGAATAACCAAATGAGATGTGTGTTAATTAGTAACTTTAGAGGTGTTTGTTGGCAGATTTTTGAACTTTGAAGAGAGCCAGGCTAGCTGCTAAGTCAGCTAAGCTAAGCTAGGACTCTTCTCATCTAAAACTCAGAAAGAAAATGAATAAATGTATTTCTCAAAATCTTGAACTATTTGTTTACATTTATCAAAAGAAAATTCAAGGGAAAAGACATCACTGTACTGAGGACACTATCTAACTGCCCAAATGCCACAGCAATGAAAAAACACCACAAAAGACCACAAGAATTGCTACAAGCCAATTATGACCACACTATACACATGCAGAAGACAGTCAGTAATATGATGCAGAAAGGATCCAATTAACTAAATACCAAATTATGCTTGTGTACACTCACACTAATGCATTCATGTGTAGACACACAAACACACTTTTCATTCATTCCTGACCAGTCGTCGACAGCCCTGGGACATCTGTTATTGAGATGCAGAGAGACTGCCGATGGCTGGTCTAAACTGAGACTGTGCTCCGCTGCTTCACAGCAGCCTCTGGTCAAGTCAATATGCAGGGAATGCTACATTAGAGCTTTGTTTGACCAGAGGGCTTTTGAATTTAGTCTGGTGTATGTGTGTGTGCATTTGCATAAACTTAGGTGTGTATGTGTGTGTGTATTGCCTGTACACCCTATGCAAGAAACAATGAATTGATTTATTATAGATGTATTGGTCAAATCTAACTGAGACAGACAAAGAGACTGTATTTCATGAACAAAGAAATGTGTTTATGCACGTGTCACTGGCCGTGAGCATGTGGATGTCAGGCTATCTCTCCGCTCACATCCTCCTCCTTGTTTTTCTCATTAGTAAAAGCGGACCTTGTTCGTCATCAGGCTGTGACGGTCGGTTCCCACTGTGCAAATGTCACCAGAGTCCTCTCCCCGTGTCACCTCTGTCTACTCCCTGCTGTCCCCTCTGACACCTCTGGGACCCTCCCTGCCCTTTCTCTGACAGTTCACAGACAGAGACACATTGGATTGCACATGTGCACGCAGGCACACGCCAACACAGAAGAAACACTGACAAAAACATTAGACAGAGACGTACACATTATCATATGACACCTATTATAAGATGCAGCATATTGTGCTTCTGGTTATACACTGTACCCATGCACTGTACATTCCCTACTGATAATAATAATAATAATAATAATCCACAGGCAGTATTGTGCTGTCTTAAATCTAAACTCCCCTTTATACGACTTACCTATTACTTAGAAACTCTGCATTGCAGAGATGACTCAGTATGAAACAGTGCTGCTGTTCACACAAATGTTGCTTCCTAGCCTTACAGATGCATTTAACACAGCATCACCAGAGGAGCAGCTATACCAGCTCCATTAGGTAGACTTGCTATGTGATTTAGATGCTCTCCTCCATGCCACTTTGATTGCCCTCTCTTGAACAATGTAGACCACCATTTGCATTCTGCGTGGTAATCAGTTAGATGCTTCTTAGCTGGATAAGTGCTATATGGGCATGGGTTGGTAAATGCTCTTTCAATTAAAAACAAAACAAACACATGGTGGTGTGCATAAGCCGTAGCCACAGTTGCCATAATGTTTATACAAGCAGCTTGTTTGGATATAAGAGAAAATGCAGAAAATCTAGAAAGTACTTTTTTTTTTCTTTTTTTTTTACTACGATGCTGGGGTCATGAATTAAAAATCATGAATTTTCAGCTGAAGGATGTAAGTAATTAGGCAACGAAGAAGGAATGGGCAATAAGGAGCACCAAAACTGAAATATCATTCAGCTGTTTTCTGTTAGTAAACAACCCTAAAGGTACTGTTATATACTTGGAAAATGCAGATGCAGTTACCTTTCCTCACCATACTGTGCTGTCAGGTTTATTCGTGTAGCCCTTTACTACACTTCCAAGATCTATTATAACGCCCACAGTCTGATAACAGTAAATGAAAATGGCACCACTGATGTTAGACTGGCAATGACAACAAGGAAACAACTCCCACGACAACCTCAGTAGGAAACAGATCCAGCTCTATGATCTTCATGTGGCGAGGGAAAAAAAAACCTATTCTTATTGTGAGGCTGAGGTTTCCATACATTCATAACAGCGAATGCTTAAACAAAAAACGTAGCAAATAGATAAACCCACATCTCAACAAGTAATTTCATGAATGCCAAAACTATTACAAGACACTGTATTTTCAATTAGATTTGATAGTGGAATTAAATTAACAAGATTTATCATTATTTTATCGTATTGTTTTCCTTTTGGCATTGTTCATATAGCAGCAGTGGTTTGCTTCTGAGAGTAAGCAGAGAGAAGGAGGAGATACACATGGGTCGACCCCCACTGGTTGCTAAAGGGAGTTTTGTGTGTTCAACTCAGAGAGTTGATCAAAGCCTAGCTGCTGGGCAGCATGCCCTTGCAGTAGTCTGGTTCTTGCCTTCCATCTTGTTCATCTCGGCAGCGAAGCGGCTGCTCAGAGCAGAGTACAGAAGACAAGAGACCTGTGGGGGGAAACATTGCTGAGAGCAATTACAGCCACAGAAGAGTGTAGTTCAACTGGAGTGAAGATTTAGATATCAGCTGGTGAAGAGTTCATTGAGGGAAGAGGCTTATATAGAAACAAATGGATTGTTTTGTGTGTACTTTTTAGGGCTGGGAGACTTGTATGTTTGGAGTGACTGAACCTCCACCTCGCACAGCACAGTTAAACTCGGAGAAATGGTGAACAAAACACGTATGTTGCAAGCTACCTCCTTGTATGTGGATGTACAGGTATGCCAGCCACTAGTTGGTTGATGCTTGATCATTTTATCATATAGGTGAAAAATAGAAAATATATTTCATTTAACTAACGCAGGGCTTTTAAGCTCTATGCAGCGGAAACAGAGCATACCCTTATTTCCTTAAAGCTGCACTAATCAATATTTTTATATTAACAATGGTTGAAATGATGATGTGTAACGTGAAAGGAGCTGTTTGCAGTGAAAAAATTATAACGCCACTCTGCTGTCAGAGTTAGCGTTACATAGCGTTTTAGCATCTTTGAGCTGTTGTTGTAGTTTTAAGGCCTGCAACTCACTGTTTTAGTTCACTCTCACTGCTCTCAGATGCAGCAGGTAGCTGTTGACAGTGACAAAGCTCTGATAAACCCACTGTACACTACCTGGCCAGCACCAAATGGTGGACAAAGTTAGCAACTACTGTAGCTGGTGAACATTTAGCAGGTAAAGAGCCGGATATTTTTCTCAGGAGTTATTCACAGGAGAGTGAATATTGGACTAACATTCATCAGGTGGACAGAAACACGACTCCAAATTAATGATTATGCTGCTCTGCATCTGTGGGATGTGTAAATAGGTACCTTTTTGCTGACATATTTGCTGTAACACCTTTATAGGGTGATAATATGTCAGTGTTGTGTTTACAGCTTGTTGCGCTGCCACCAAGTGGTAAAACAAATATCATTAATGCGACTTCAAGCATTGGCGAAATTAGAGAATTGTTGATTTGTGTTCCTGTTGCGGGAAACCAGCATGTCTTCACTTAGTCTTCACAACACAATGCAACTGCCACCACCAACATTGTCCTCACAGGAAATCTTTATTTAAAAAAAGGAAATAACGAACCTTGATGGAGCCCATTCATAGAGACATCTCGCACCAGAGCAGCTGAGTGTGGAATAAGTAAAAAAATATATACACAAACATAAACACTAAAGAGGTTATTGACTCCATTCATGTTCCTTTTTATAGTCTTTGTATTATGTTGTTGGCCTGTGTAGTCAATATTGTGTGTTACATCCAAATTATGTTGTCACTAGCAGTGATGACTATTTCAGAATAATCTGTTGCCCTCAACTATAAAAGGATAAAAAGGAAGAATGCAGTAATTGCAGGTGGTGTGTTTGAGGTCAATTATTCCTTGAACAGTGAACATAAAGAAAGAACGACAAAAGAGCGAGCCCTAGGTGTGTTTAATGGTGTATTAAGATTTTGTATAAGTAATTTAACCTTTCACCTCAGGGCAATTATGAATTTCCCCGCCATGTTTAATCAATGCTATCGATCGCTGTCGTTAGGTCTGTATTAATTGGACTTGTCAAAAGGTATAATCCTGGTCACTGTGTGGCTGCGTCTGCCCAGGAGAGGTTATCATCAGGGATCAGAGCTGAATGGTAATGAGGGTGTATGGGAACAGGAGATAATGTCAGAGAAGTGTGTGTGTGTGTGTGTGTGTGTGTGTGTGTGTGGAGGTGCACTAAGATCTGTGTGTTTGGAATTTTAATTATGTCACCACCTGATGCGGAGTACGCTATTGTTCACCATATATCCTCTTCAATATGTCCTCTTCACACTTTCTCTTTCTCTGTTTTCCCGTCTTTGAAAATGTGTGTGTGTGTGTGTGTGTACTTGTATTCATCACCTTGTGGGGACATAAATCTGTTCACATTAAGGAGCATTATCTCTAATTTGGGTACAAAAGGCTGATCCCCACAAGATAAACCATTCAATTTTAAGGTTAACAATTATAGGTATTGAGTTAAAGCTGCTGTAATCAATATTTTCATAATAACAGTAGATCACATGACTTACTTATATCTGAAAGGGGTCACTCGTAATGATGAACCCACAGAGAATGATCACCAAACTCTGCTGTTGCCTTCAGCTCTATGGAACCTTTTTAGCATCTTTCAGCTCATTGTTTTGGTTTGCCGGCCTGCAGCTTTACTGTTTTGATTAATTCTCACCGCTCTCATCAGTGTCGTCTGCAGCATCAGGCAGCTTTTTTCAGCAAAACAGCACTGATACGCCCTCTTTACACAGACAAAGTTAGTGACTAGCTGGTGTTCATAGTGGAGCGTTTAGCAGCTAAAGAGCCAGATATTTTATTTTTTAGGAGTTGGTGGAGAATAAAACGGAGCTAAAAGGAGTGAATATTCAACTTATATTCATCAGGTGGCTCCAGGGGATGAATGTAAGTCAATGCAATGTCCCAAGTGTCAAAATCTAGTGTGTGTGTCTATGTGAGTGTGTAGGACAATACTGTAAAAAAGTACACCATACATCTACTGAACAAGTGGAGTGTTGACTGTGTGAGCCCATAGCATCGGCAGGGGGGTATATTGACCATGCATGCACACACACACACACACACACACACACACACACACACACACACATTGATTTTCTTTTTTCAATTACTGTTAGTTAGTGCTGGACTACTTAATGAACAAAGCCGTCTCTTGCTCTTGTCTTATAGGCTCAAAAATGATACAATTCCTTCCTTTGTGCAAGAGAACATTGCTGGTGTTTTTGTAGTTTTAGCTGTTAGATGATCCACAGGTCAAGTCACAGCTGCTATTCATACGGTTTTGTCATTTTATTGAATTCATTGTCTTGAGAACCATTTAATCTTCAGGCTTTGGTGTTGCAAAACTCTCTTTTCTCAAACACACAGACAAATCTCTCTCTCTCTATTCTCTCTGCTCTTGTTGGCTCATAGACACACACACACACACACACACACACACACACACATAAACACAAAACAGCACATACATGACTGAAATTTGATTAGGTGTCCTCAAACCCCAGCTTCAGCTGCGGGGCCCTAAAATCACCTCTAACCATCCATCATGCTTTATAGCACATCACACATTACAGCTCGACAACACACAGAGAGACGAGGAGAAGGGGCTGAATTGTGAGACAGCTATAGAGGGAGGGGGAGTATTATAAAGAGCAAAACAGCAAAGGAGAGAGAGGAAGAGGTGGAGGAGGAGGGGGAGTGTAAGAAAAAAAACGAGGGGGGAAAAAAAGCATCAACCTTTTCTAATCAATATCCATTTCCCGGGGCTGTCATGTTGTTGCGAGAGTGGCTGTTGCATTACCAAACAGAGAACGTCTGATCCTAAATAAAATATCACCTTCAGTCCAAACCATCCCATTCATCTTCATTTAACAAACACTCAGCTTTTGGCAATACCTTTTATGCACCCGCTTTGCCATAGTCAGAATGAATATGTCAGAATGACAGGGCCTGGCACCTGCATACGGGAGCACTGTTAGTGGCATTGTTGCACTGCACAAATCTGACGGGTGATTCCGTGGGGATGCATTGCAACATGCAATTGAATTTACAGTTTATGACTCATGAGCTCATGACTTGAAGATTACAGGAGGGGGATTTTTAGAATACATGAGTATGAAAGTAAATCAAAAGAAGGGCAAGAAAGAAGTGTGTGTTTTGTGACGTTTTCTTTTTTTATGCAGGGCTTTCCAGAGAGTGGGAATATGCTGTCAACACATTAAATGTGTGTAAGACACACACAAATGCGTTAATGTATGTGTGTATGTACTGTCCTAATGGTGCAAAATGAGCTTAAAAATCAGTTTGTGCGTACGGCAGTGTATGTGTCTGTTCATGCATATCCACAAGTCTAGACTGACAGCTGACCTTATCAGCAGAAAGCAGGACCTAATTTGCGTGATGATAAGTCTGAGAAAAACATGTGAACGCACAAATTGGCTCTCCTCTCTCTCTCTCTCTCTCTCTCTCTCTCTTCACCCCTCCTGCTTTTTCCCCTTTTGCTCTCCGTTCTTCCTGTCTGTCATGAGTGTACGGACGGCATTAAGTAAATCATCTGACTGTGTATCAAATGAAAAAAGACCAGTGTAATGTCATTACTGACGCACTGCTCGTTTCCCTGATTCTCACGGCTCTCTATCAATGGACTCTTGGTTTTCAGAGTGTGTGAGATAGGCAAAGGAAAAACTCTTTTGCATTGGTTTGCCTCTCCGAGTGTACGTCCAGAGTACACAACTCTTTCTCTCTGTTTTGGCCTCCAGACTGGACTGGATGAATCTGAAAACACTGGCCTTGCATTTTAGTGCGGACGAGGAAAACTGAGCTTTTGGAAAAAGGTTGATGTGAGCCTGTTCTTGTTACCTCCAACCCCCTCTCTGATGACTTAAATGTCAATATAATAATATAGATCAAATGTGTCTGTCCCACTCCTCATCAGATGTTGGCTGTGATGCGTACTGTGGTTTGCAAGCCTGAAAGAGGAAGCCTTTTTCCGATTGTTTAGGTGTCCACTGTGTATTGTGATTTTAGTTTAGGCGTTTCAGTGTAGACGGAGATCGATAGCACGAAAAGACGTGAAAACGCTTGTGTGGCTGCACGTCATTTTCCCGTGTGAACCGTGTTTTCAGATATAGTATATAGTCTGACAAAGAAAGGCAGAGAGAAGAAAAGAAGCTTGTGTGGGAAAGGTCTCATGTCATCTCATTTGTCTGTCTTTGCCCTCTCCTCCTCTCTCATGGCATCCTGTCGCTCTGTGCTCTGTTCTTTGGAGCCGTGACAGGAGCCTGATCCTCAGAGCTGTATCTCCACTTCAAACACTGAGGCAAATGACCCGCTACAGCACGGGAGGGTAGCACACAGGATTATATGCATGCAGGCACACACACACACACACACACACCTGCACACACACCCACACACCGAGCTATATGAGTGCTTGGGATGTCTTAACTCGTCCTTTGGGTCTGCCTGAGATGTCATCTCCTCCAGCAGCTGCTAACAGTCCATTTCAGCCTCTAACCCTGCCTGGGGCCAGAGCCTTACAGCGGGGTACTAATGATCTCTCTGCTTCAGTCTGTCCCTCTTTCTCCATCCATCCATCTCTCACACGTTTCTCACCACCTCTATTACTATATCTCCCTCATTTTCTGTACCGCCTGTACTTTTGATTGCATCTCTGTTTATAATCGTGCCTGTCAGTACCTGCACCTGTTTAGTATTCTTGCTTGTGAGCATGTCCATAATTGTGTGCACAGATGTGCATTTGCAGCTGAGCACTTCTTTGTAAACCCAGTGTCCATTAACATTGTGTTTACTGTCTCTGTATCATTAAGAACCTGCGGACGTGTGTCCTAGTAAAAGACTAGGACATAAACTGAAGTGATGTAGCTACGGTCAGACTCACATTATTCTCTGTTCTATTTCCATGGCTGCCTGGGAGCCTAAAAGCCTTCATAAATTACACTGTTATTTGGGTCAAACCTCTGTTAGTAAGCACGTGGCTGATTTAGAGCCTCAACTGCCTACCCTTAGCTCTGCATTTGTGCTTTATATCTGTGTGCACATAACAACACACACACACACACACACACACACACACACACACACACACACACACACACACACGCACAAACAAATGCTCTGTTGTAATGGCATAAACAATAAACATTCATTCATATCACACAGAGTGTGTCAAAGATATAGACGGAGAGAAAGGCTTGAACGTTTTCTATTTTTTTGTGAATAGACCACAAGTAGAGTTTGAGTCAGCACTTGCACACTGTTTTAGTAACCCATCTTGTGTGGTCAAACATCAACTATCACAGTATGTGTGCTTACTGCATGTGGTTATGGATAGTGTGTGTGTGTGTGTGTGTGTGTGTGTGTGTGTGTGTGTGCGTGTGTGTGTGTGTGCATATATTGGTGTGCCTCCAAAGTTGCTGTTAGTTATCCATGACATTTTACAAACCATGTGATTGTGGTTTTACACTACAAAAACCCACCAACTGGTTTTTCTCTTAAACTTGTAATTTGGCTGTCCTGCTGGTTTTCTCTGTATACTTCCAATGTTTATTTTCTTCGCTTCTCCCCAAGCAAGTCATACTGTGTTTGTGCATTCGGTTTCTAAATGACAGGTTTAATTTAGTTGAATTTAATTTAATTCCAAAACAATTTGTATAAAGTTTGGAAAAGTTTTATTTCCTGGAAATAAGATGTCAGTATTTCTGCAGTACAGGAGTGCACTGTATGAAAACAAGACTTCAGCCATGCTAGCGGCTCTGTGAGGCTGTACCTATAGGCACAGTGATACTTTGTGCTACATGCCAAAGTCAACATGCTAACAAACATGCTGACAGTGGCAATGCTAACATGCTGATATTTAGTAGGTATAATGTTTACCATCTTCACCATCTTTGTTTAGTGTGTTAGCATGCTACCATTTGCTAATTAGCACTAAACAAAAAGTAGAGCTGAGGCTGACGGGAATGTCATTAGTTTAGCAAGGATTTGATATACCTTTCCAAAAACCCACTGGAGAAACTCAATAATGCATGGTTGTCACGAGTGTTTTTCTTCTTCCTGAAGCAACATTTAAATGGTTTTCACCTAATGACAGATGTAATCTTTTCATATGCAAAGGTCCTGAGGTGACCAAAATGGATTATGTACTTCAGTTTGATGCCAGCAGAACAAGTGCCTCAGATGGTCCGATAGAAATGCATATGAAGAGCCAAATGTCTTGGTTAGGTTATTGACCCTTGACCACCAAAAATCCTTCTCATCAACTTCAACTCATTGACCAGCCTGTCACACATGCTGGTCAATTCCTCACTTTGACCTCCTCTAATTATTTTGTTTTTCAGAGGAAAATCAGTGTTGGCTACTTGTAATATATGAGTGGGTTACATCATTTTGATGCACTTTGAATTCTTTCTTTGCACAATGTGAACCTTCCTTACTCGTACCCTGTAATTTCCTAAACACACCTACGCACAGATACACAACCAACAGCACCACTAACGCACGCTCTGTTTTCTCTTGTGCCACTAGTCCCCAGAGGCCGCACACCAATCAATGCCAAGTAGATACAAGTATGCCCACTTGTCAATGGCAACCATTATGTCGATGACAAACAGGCTGGAGGAAGAGGAGGAGTGGATGCATGAGGGAAGGCAGCATAATAAAGAAAAGGTGGTCATATAATAGTAAAAAGAAGACCAGGAGATGACTGTATGTGCCTGTTTTTTTTTAGTACCAATCCACGCTCTAGACATAGCTGGAATAATACCACAATATGGAGACATTTCCACTATTTCATAAAAAAATAGTTTGAACTTACAGTGGCACAGTTTTCCAAAGTCTAATGATGTTCTGGTGAGACCTTCAGTTAAAAGTCATTCCAACCCACCACTAAGACGTTCTGTGCTTTCCATTCACAACTCTGGAAAAAATTAAGAGACCACCCCATATCTTTGGAAGATCTTAACATAGCGGCCTACCAAATCTTCTTGGAGGCATCAAAGCTGTGATAAAAAAAACAAAAAAAAACAAAAACGGGGCTTTCTCCCAAAGATAATGATGGTTGAAATTCTTCTTGGTGAAGAAAGTTTTATGGGTATGATCTTATTTTCAATCTACAGTACAAATGTATTGTGTATATCTGGATTTAAGAAAGAGAATGTTTTAAACAATCTTATTACAGTCAAGTTTCATTTTACATGGGCACTCCCTTGAATTCTGCACCAACACCTTAGTTTTTGGCTGTGGCTCGGTGGGTAGAACAGGTTGTTCATCAATTGCAGGGTTGGCGGCAGGGCCGGTTTTAGCCTTCTATATTAGGGTCGGCTGGTAGAAATAATAGGTGGGCAACTTGGGCGGTAGGTAGTCCAGAGGTTAGCCCGAAGGAGGGCCCGAAGGTTGTCAGAGTTAAGTCCTGCCATTGTGCCCCCAGGCCTCTCCAGCTTATGGCTGTGTGTTTGGATGGGTTAAATGCAGAAGATTAATTTCCCAATGGGGATTAATAAAGTAGTATTATAGTAGTAGTATTATATTTTATTTAATCTAATTTATGAAGAAAACAATTGAAGCAGGGAAATTGGGAGGTAGTGAAGCAGCATTTCTAAGTTTGCTGCTATACCCTATGATTTGAGTCAGTGGATGGCAGATTGATTTACCCTAAAATAAATTAAAATCCTTCAAGGAGTTGACAAGGTCCGGGGCTAAGCCCAGATCATCTGGAGGTGAAGTGAGGGTGTGGTTTCTTCTCTTTTATTTCCAAAGTGGTGTTGATCGTTTCTTCACGTAAAATTAGAAACAAATGCAGAGTTCCCTGTGTTGTTGGTAGTAGCTGGGCTCAGAGGGAAACTGAAACTGAGCGATCTGCTAAGTAATACTACTTAGAAACGCTAGAGGGGGTACATGTTGAAACACTTCACACAAGTTTTAATCATTTCCTCAGCTTTTCTATCTTCATCCATGTTGACTGCTGACTGGAGGGAAAACGGAAACGTCAGCACGTCAGTGTTGATTTTGACCAATGAAAATAGGTTGGAGATGGAGCAAGTGTGAGAACTTTCCAAAAATAGAGCCAGGGTGACATGTTGATTCCCAACTTCTCTCTTCTGTCCACATGTTAAAATGTCCTTGAGCAAGACACCAATCCCCTGTTTCTTCTGAAGGTTAGGCCATTGTCATCAGGGTAGCTAGATTGCCATCAATGTGTGTGTGTGTTAATGAGAGGCACATTGTAAAAAACTATATACCAGACAACTTCCAAGTAGTTTTACTGCCTACAAAAAGATTAGTTTTAACTATAACAATGGAAAAATGATTCTAACAAAACCATGTAGTATTGTATATACTAGAAAGGTAACAGTTGTGCTACTGCAAAAGCAACCTAATTGCTCCATATCCTCTACAGATGAGAAACAAAGAATAGGATGATGAAAGGACCATGAGTATGCAAACCGATGCTCAGAGTAGAACCAGGCTGTTTTGATGCTTTGATGTTACAGAAAACTGTAGATGTAAACCACGGAGGCCTGTATTTTCACCAGCCAAGGCATTACACAGTACCCTGAAATAACCACATTTCTGATGGGCTACATAATGTAGATAGTTCGCTGCAGGCCCCTGAGCTTCTACACCTCTATTTGGTTTAGAAAACATTTCCTATGGATCCACCAACACTAAAACAGCTTCCCCCAGCTCAGCCTCAGCTCATAGAGGGGGTTGTTGCGGTTTCGAGGCTCTTCCCTGTAACATCAAAGCTTGATTGATGGCACTTGAAGAGCTGTGTTTGATTATACAGGATAGGAAAGACACGTAAACACGTGGTGTGTACAAAAGAACACTCGTGTCTCTCCACCACACATACACATGTACACACGCGAAATCACGCAATGTACAGCAATCAACTGTCACACACGTGGTTCGTAATGGGATTTCACAGAAGAGCAGAACCAGGCCTGTACATTTCTGAGTAGGAAGACATTAGCAGTATGTTTACACTTAAATAAATATGGCTTCTACAGACACTATCACCCCATATGAGTTACTGATCCCTGGAAAAATATATACAGTCTGTGTGAATGTGTTTGTGTAATTTATAGATCAACAGATGTGTTCTTGCTACGTTTGCTCTAAATTTAGATTTTCATCATCTTTTCTCTGCCGATAGAGAGCACAATTTGAGCGAGAGCGAGTTTGTCTTTGGTCAGAGTCCCTCTTGAGTCATCCAATAGCAGTTCAGCATGTCACGTCTGCCAGGCATTAAACAGCAATTTCCACATCTGTAAGGGATTATGTGGTCAATATTATCTCAGTCCCTCCAAACCCCTCCAAGTTTTGCTTCACCTTTTTTTCAAACTCAAACACTCTTTCTTCTCCTCTCCTCTTATTCTGTTCATCCTCTACGTCTCTGGGTCTGCTCCATTTTGAAATCTGGTACAGATTTTAGGTGGTGACAGCTGTCCAATACAGGCAGTATTCCTGCTGTTTCTCTTTTTCTGGTTACCTATTTGACTTGAGTCAAACAGTATTTGGAAATACTACAGTTTGTAGCTTATGTGGTGCCAACAACAATGGACGGATTATATACAGCGCCCCTGTGCACAGTCCCTTTTCAGTCATTTTGTGTCTCTTTGTAGTCATTTGATGTCCCTTTTCAGTAGTTTTGCATCTCTTTTTTTAATTGTCTTGTTTGTGTATGTAGTTTTGCGTGTCTTTGTAGTTGTTTTGCATCTTTTTGTGGGCATTTTTCATCTCTTTTTGTTATCGATTTGAGTCTCTGTACTTGGTTTGCATCTCTTTGTAGTCGTTTTGTGTCTCTTTATAGTTGTTTCCCGTTGCTTTGTAGTCGTTTTGTGTTTCTTTGTAGTTGTTTCCCGTTGCTTTGTAGTCGTTTTGCATCTCTTTGTAGTCGTCTTTCGTCTCTTTGTAGTCATTTTGCATCTTTTTGTGGGCATTTTTCATCTCTTTTTGTTATCATTTTGAGTCTCTGTACTTGGTTTGCATCTCTTTGTAGTCGGTTTGCGTCTCTTTGTAGTTGTTTTCTTTTGCTTTGTAGTAATTTTGCATCTCTTTGTAGTCGTTTTGTGTCTGTTTCAGTGACATTTTGCCAGTGAAGCAGAACCTTAGGTGCTGCTGTTTGCTGTTGGGCATTTCAGTATTTAGTTCACATTGGAGATGAACAGAGACTGATTCCTGCCACAGCAGAACCACACCAACTCTCCTCTGCACAGATATGATACTAACTACTACAGCACACTATACAAAATATTATAGGAAACCCTTAAAGAAAGCCAGAGATGCAGATTCTATTTCCTTAAAGCAGAACTATTCATCTGTCAAACTTTTGAAATTTGAAATTTAAATGGCTTTAATAATTTTACTGTATTTTATTCTGTATTTATTCATTCTGCATGCTGTGTAGTTGTAATATGAAGAATGAAGAATAGTGGATTTGGTTGGGGCCCCCTGACCCCTTGGGCCCCTGGGCCTGTGCCCGTTCAATAATCTATCCATGCCAACAACAAAAGCATTGTCTTTTTCACCAAATTCACTTTGGACTTTATCACTGATTTGAGCTGTAATAATGCAATAAGCTCCACCTATCTGGTATCCAATTGACACTAAAACAAATGCCAAGAATAGTTTCCACATACAATCAGACCCAGGTGTGTTATCTCTATTGTCGTCACCATTCTTCTCTCCTTTTTGTATTATCTTTCCCAACAAAAAATTGCATGGATCAAATCACAGCTCTGTCAACATCCATTTTCCTGTTCCACTGCATGCACATGAACACACACACATACACAGAGACCATGACGCAGACATACACCCAGGGTGGCGTCTCATTCCTGTGGCTGATGAGAGCAGGCATGATGGGAGTGAGGCATGTAATGTGATTTATAGAGCTGGGCTCACTTTTCAAATTCAATCAGGAACTTTGATTACTGATGAAAATTTGAGACAGGAAATCGCTTTGATAGCAAACTAAAACCTCATGAGACAGAAGAGCACTGATGTGTGCATCTGTGTGTGTGTGTGTGTGTGTGTGTGCGGACCGCGAAACACTGAGCATGTCTGAACTCGGCCATATTTGATTAGAGGACACACGCAATGCAATCAAGAGCGACAAAGCAGGAACTTCAGCAAATTTAACCAATGACTGATGAAATCTTTCCTCTGGTTCAGATGTTATCTACTTCTTTCTTTTCGTCTCCCTCTATGATACTCACACTGCTTACTCACTCACACATGTGCATCTGTTTTGATCTCACAAGCATTATGAACACACAGATGTAACATTCACACATCCATGGACACACACACACACACTCACACACACGTACACATATGGCTGACCCCGCAAAGGTCACGGTGGATCTATGGCTGTTTGGTCTCTCGTGTTATTTTAATGTCTGCTGTTGCACATGAGGGGACACTCAAACCCACACCTGACATCATGACAGAGGGGCCCAATTACTATTCTCATGGGAGAGAGAGAGTGTGTGTGTGTCGTAGAGAGAGAGCGCAGAGAAGAGGAACAGAGAGAAAGGCAGAGGATAGAGAGGGAGAGACAGAGTACTTGTGCATGTATGTGATACAAACGTGACAGGCTCATCAGTCACCAATGGCCTTTTAAAGTGTTCTCCATAGGGACACCTGACCTTTTCACATGATCCCAATAGCAGCTGCATGATGAATCAATCGCCTAAGCCATTGGCTCCCAGTAGCCTCCATGTTATCCAAAGTAAATATGTGAGATGACATTCTCCCTATTGAGAAACCTGGTGGCAAAAGCCCAAAGTTATGGATTGGCCTTTAATAGTAAAAGGAAATCCAGTGGTGATAGCAGTAAGACAGAAAGAGGAAATGGACCTCATAGAGGGGGCTGCATGTGGAGAAAACTTTTGGATGGATGGGTGGATGGATAGATGGATGGAGGTAGGGGAAATTAGAAAGCAATGAGAAGAGGAAAGAGCAAGGAGAGGGGAGATAATGGGGGTAGTCGAGGTCAGAGAACTAGCCACAACCTTTCTGTCTGTCTGCACAGGATGGATAGGAAAGGGGAGAAAAAATGGGGATGCACAAGTAATGATAACAGAAAGATTAAGAGGAGGGCAGTAGGAGGAGATAGATACTGAGGAAATGGAGAACAGGCCCTGAATTTTTTGTATGTCTATCCGTGTCTGTGTGTGTGTGAAAGAGAGATGGAGGGAGCAAGCAACAGGGGAATATGGAGCCTAATATGATGGACTAAATGAGGTGTAATGGCGGTAACATAGAGTGACAGCAACTGGGCCAGTGCATTATGGGGTTAACCAAGGCCAGGAGTCGCTGACCTTCCCCTTCCCCCGAGACAGAATTATCTCTCAGTAAGGAACACACACACACACACACACACACACTGATAATGAAGACGTGGTTGCAGGATGGCCATATTTTGCCATTCAAGAATGTTATGATGGGAATTTCACCACCGCTATCACCTTAAGAACAGAGCCGGGGACAAATGAGACTACCCTTGAATTTCCCAGTCATGCACTGATTTTCTGCAAGACTGGTCAGATGCTCACCAAAACAAAATTTGATACCTTCAGGCTTTGTTACACAGCAAAAAAAATAATTAAGCGAGGGCTTCATAACACTTTCATATAAAGGCACTTTGAATTTCATACCGTCACATTCTGCAAGTCCCGGTGTAATTTTACTGTGTATGTGTATGTGTGTGTGTGTGTGTGGGCGTACGTGTGTCTGAGAGACATAAAGAAAAAGGCAGAGAATGTGTGAAAGAAAAAGACACTGCAGGCTTCAGGTGAGAAATTAGAAATATTAGCATATTTATTACAGCAACATGAAAGACATTAGAATGCCTACACCCTTTACAACAAGCAACGCAGAGGAAACTGGCAAGGGGACAAATAAGCATTGTACGGTGGCCAAAGAAAGAGAGAGAGAGAGGAGGAGAGAAAGAGACAGAGAGCTGAAAGCCTCGAGAATGAGAGTCACTCATGGACATTTACAATACAGACCTGGTGGGGAATGGAGGACGAACACTGTATTTTAGATCAAGCAAACCAGCCCACGTAGCTAACCTTGATAGGGTGAATAGTGACACAAACCTGGGCTTTTGAGAGTTGAAACCGAAGTGTGGGTATGACTTCTCTATTCTTAAAATCTCTAAAGTGGGAGTGTTGAATAAGCTTGTAAAAGGGGAGGACAATGTCGCAATGTACCCATATGTTTTGGGGGGATACTTAAAATTGTCCTTTTCTAATTCTGAAATTGCGTGAGGCATTTTGCACATGAAATTAATTTTGCAACCCAATGTAGCCTATCAAACTGTAAGCTAGCCACATCCATAACCTGCATTTCTTTTTGATCAACGAATATCTTATGACTCAAATAAATAAGAACAATTCTATTAATTTCAGCTTTTACAGCTCTTCAGCTTTAAGATTTATTATAATATTTTCAGAACAAATGACTTTGTTCTGCTTAGAGGACTCAAAGTGAAGGTGCTGTTGGAGGAAGGGGTCTCTGGGATGTTACAAAACCAGGGTGTTGATGTGAGGTCATCTTAAGAACACAGATAAACTACCTGTACATACACTTTACTCTTAATATCGCCTCTATAGGGCAACAGAAAAGAACAATAGCTCAGTAAATAAGGCATCTAAAAGGCCAGCGGTCAAGGGTCGTCCGCTAGAGTGAAATTATAGAGTTAGCAAGAGTAGAATAGTACTAACAGTTTCAGATGCTCCGAATTGTTTTGTATTTTTGTGTGTGGCATATTTGACCAATCAGCAGTGGTTTGGCAAATGTATTTAATCTCTGCATTATGTTTTTTTTTTTTTTTTTAGCTGTGAATGTATTTGTAAGCCTTCTGTATTTAGACATATTTACCCTGACAAACGCACAAGCAAAAAGCCTTATTGTGCTGCCAAGTAGTCTGCTGCCCACACCAGTCCACCCAAAGTGACAGTTCACTAAGCCCCGCCCCCCTTAGTTACTGTTGCTACGCCTGTCAAGCTTTCCATTCTAGATTTGCACATAATCTAGTTTACAATGATAACAGTGGCACATTTACCATCAAAATTCTTAGTAATTTTTAAAACACTGGGTCCTTGATTTCAGCCGGAGGTAGACAAAAGCAGACTTCTCATTTCTAGCCATCAAACATGCCAGCCATTTGCCAGCATAAATATAAATATGCCAGTTGTCCCTGGCATGTTTTAGTAGCTGTAGCTAGCTAGCTGATTAAAATGAGAACCCTGTAAACAGGGTCTTAAATGTGCACGTGGTGGCTACATGATATGTTGCTATGGTGTAAAAAGTCAGCATCCTCACCAGCTGATGATCCATGTAGAAGACATGGAAATAAGAAAGAAACAACATTATATAGTTCTTGTATTACAGTGTAGAGTTAGTCCTAGTATAAGTAAGGTGGGACTGTTATTTTGTCCTAACATAACCCTGTTTGGCTGCCTAGCTTCCATACTTTTTTTTCCACGTGTTTTCTAACACGATGGTGCACTTTTAACATTACAAGAGAAAAGGCTTTAAGGGTGAGGACTAACTAATGTTTTTGGCAAACCTAACGCTATCTCAGGTAATGTTGGCTGGGGTTGGTTGCTGGACTAAAAAGTTCCCCAAATCCAGTAAAGAGCAGGACAGAACTACTAACTTTAACCTAAACTCTGATCCATCCAAGACCGTCTTCATCTCAGTGGGGAAATACAACACAGTGGATGAGATAATTGTGAACGGGGCTTTTATTTTCATAACCTGTAACCCCACAAACAAATGTAACCTAGTTAATTAATGATGTGCGCCTTGGCCTTGAAAGTAATGCTCAGTTGCTACTGTAGGTGGTTAGCTAGTTAGCCCAACATGATAACAATTGCAGCTTACATTAGAACAAACAAACGCATTGTTTAATCCATTTTTTACACTTTTGCTCTTGTATTTTGGGATTTTGGGAAGGCTGAAAAAGTCCCCACCCTCTAAACTATTTAAATGCAGAGTAATGCTCTTACTACATGCAGATCGCACAGCATGTGGAGAAATGCAAAGCTTGACAGGTCCGCCATGCCTAGTTATGGTTGCTAAGCTATGATTGGACAATTTCTGCTTGGGGGAGGGGTTTAGCGAATGTGTGAGGACTTCTCTTATTTCAACCTCCCTCCTTTCTATCCCTTCTTCACCCAAACAAGCATTTTTACAAGTTGTGTTGTAGGCGAACACAGGCTTAATAGTGTATGTAATTACTGTTTAAGGGAGGTTTGCAAATTAAGCCAGTGTATCAATAAGGAAAGTCCATTCTACTCATTCTAACGCTATGGTAGAAACTGCAATCACTGTCACCTCTCAATCAAAGCTGAAGCTTCGCATCATGCTACATTCCTTTGTTCAGACCAACAAATCACCTCCTTTCACTTTTCTCCTGTATGACCCGCCCCTGAACGAGTACTTCAGAAATCTCTTTTTCACAATAAAAGTACATCATAGTCGTCATCATCATCGTTATCATTACAAACATTCTAACATTGGAAATCAACACTGTACATATTTTACATTATGATACAATCATATATACTGTACTTTATGCCACTGTTGGTCCTATAGAGTACCACATATATTAAAACTGGGTTTGGGAATACACTAAAGCAGGTGCAGTGCCATTAATGCAGTGCACACAAAGAGGGTCCCATCATATCTAACCTTGTGATTAATGTGATAAGCAGCAGTTTTCTTCTGATAAGGAAAAACCAACAAACCAATTGATTTGCTTTTTGCTGTAAACATTGTTTTGTAAATGTACCTTATGGGTATTGGTTTGAAACTAGGGGAGCTTGAAATAGGTTGGCATGACTGATAACAAGAGTGTGAGACAAGTACAAGACACAAATCATCTTCTTTTAAGTAAAATTCACCCTCTCGTTGTGGCACAGCTGAAAATCAACACTGCATATATTTCATCTTGCTGAAAAAAGGGTCCTTTCCAATGCTCCTTTTCATCAAGCAGACTATTTGGACAAAACACTGCAATTACTGGCCTTGTGTTACCATCCAGCCATGGGAACTGATTAAGGGAATACTGTAAGAATGCTGCCCAGATGGACATTTAAAGGTTACTGTACATGGCACAACACTGGAAAAACAAGTTACACGTTCTTAACAGTGTCAACTCTATCATGACCTTGGCATCGCCTTTGCTCTACACAGAACACTATAGCTTTCTTAACACACCTGAAACATGGGAAGGCAAACTCCTGGGCTGAAATATTCCCAACAATATCATTCTGTAACAGCTGAATAGACAGTGTTGTTTGGAATAGACAGTCAGTTATGGAAGAGTAGAAATTTCTCTGTGCTAACTGCACTTTAAGCAGTTTTTTTGCTGTTTCTTTGCACTCAGTTACATCATAAGTGCAAGCAGACTAGCAAACGTGCACTGGGTCTAGTTGCTATGGAAGTGTGTCTGAGAGCAGTCGCTAGGGAAGCCCTTGTCCTGGTCAAATACACTATTTAAATGAATTATACGTCCGTCCTACATGAGCTAGCAAAATCTACATCCCTCTCTATCTCTAAAGGTCCAGGTTTTCTGTTCCCCTCACCCCACACATTCATGTCATTCAGAATCTCGGCCCATTCATTGGCTTTCTGTATACAGAGAGCAATGGAAGGGGCCATACGTGTACTAGGTAATAACTCCTATTAAGGTTGAGCGATATAAACCTCACCACCAATACAAACGTTAGGTCCATCTCTACGGTTGTGGGACACACAGCCCATATAAACATATATCTACACATATACATATCTTCTGACCCTTTTTAAACTCTTCAAGGTGAGAACTCAAAACAGAAACAAAATGACAGGAAAAACCAACTGTACACCTCACAGACAGTGATGATAATTATATTCTAGCTTGTTTTTTTGTCATTTCTTTTGTTAAAAATCTTTTTTTTTTTCTTCTTTTGTTGAGCTGATATGATGTGAAATGGTCTGGGATGCTCTAGATGTGGCCTTGCTGTTGGACATGTGTCTCTCTGTTGCTCCATAATGGTGGTTGTGTTGCTGGGACTCTGAGTGCTAAAGCCGGTGGTGCCCATCGAGGATGGGAAGAATGGTGAAACTGCGAGAGGGTGAAGGAGTCAAGCGTCCATGTTGTCTCCATCTCAGTGTGTCTCAAAATCAATGGAGGCCCGAGCACAGAGTATCCATTACAACTCCATTTCAGTGGGGAAACTCTTCACAGGAGCATCCATTTTGGCTCTGTCTCACTGTGTGTTTATGTGGAAACTGTTATACTTGGACGTGCGTCCCCTGGGTCTGCAGGCTCTGCACACTGGACAAAATCTTCTTCTGGTGGCCGGCCAGAGTCACACCCATCTTTGCCAATTCACTACAAGGAAGACAGAAAAAGCAGACAAATGTATTATTTATTAATGACACCTTTTAGAGAGAAAAACAAAACAAAATTTCCTTCAAATGCCAAGCAGCTGCGGAGGTTTCATGTCCAAGATACTTGTGTAAATCCCCTTCTTTAATTTCAAATGACACTCAAGTGGAATGCAATATGTCTTTTACTGACAATGTTGACCTTTTTGAGTGTTTCATTTAACTGGGATGAGTCACCAGCCGTCTGTACCTGACACTGATGTAGAGGACTGAGTCCAAGCTGACATATCCAGCACTGGAAAAGTTCTCCTTATACTGGCCCATCTTGATGGCCTCCAACCACTCATCCACTGTGCTCACACTGAACTCTGGGGTGGACGGGTCCTCCCTGCTGGGATACAAAGCACACTCACAACTCAATGAAATGTTGTCCTGTTGAGTGGCTAAATAACAGTTTCTGACTGGTGCTGAGGTCAGTTATTTGTTATTAAACCTAACTCTTTTTAGGGCATTCATAGTAAGAAAAAGCACACTTGAAGAGCCACTTAATGCTCAATCGTGGTGCTGGATCTGCATTTGGACAATATAGCTTTAATTTTTCTACAACTGCAGCATGACAGACTCAAATCCACTGTGAAAAAACCCCAGAAACCCTAAACTTTAAACCTAGCCATTAGTGGGTAAGTATGATTAATGATTGGTCCCATCGCTGCCCCCCCAGTACAAGCGCACGCAGCTTTGCTTGTTGAACCCTTTGACTTGTTTGCTTGCTTCCTATTGTTATAAATTGTTATAGAGGATCTGTGTGTTTTATTCATTTGCATGCTCAGACTTACTTAATACCTTGTATATTCCAGAGCTACTGCATCTGCACTTACATACAATATGCACTTACATACAGTGCCCGTGCTTAAGACTCTTCTTTTGGTCACGTTGTTCAGTGTGTCTACAATGTGTAGGCCCTTGTTAGTAGTGCTTTTGAGCTTCTGTGGTTGATCTTTTCAGTTGTGCTGGGATTTTATTCATTTATTTTTTTGAGTGTCTTCTGTCTGCTTTGAAAGGGACTGAAACATATTCTGTTGCACACTCTGTGTGGTGGTCTGGTTCTGAACATCAGCTAAATGCCTGAAGTGTAAAATGTAAATGTAAAAATAATGATATTCTATGGATGTGTGCAATACAACTGGGGAGACAGGGAGTCTAAACTGAGTGTGAGACTATGGATATGCCAACCCACAACCTTATATTCATACCTTTTCACTGGCACAAGAGACTGAGACAAGATAAGAATGTGATTTTACTGACAAAAATGACATTTCCCTCTCTGCACAATTTTCAAGACTGACAAAGTAGATTTATAATGTAGGTCTAAGGAAGTGATTATGTCTTTAATGCATGTACAGTACTGTTCTATAATCTAATTCAAGTATCTCAAGACTACATGCGTGTGTCAGTGAAAGTGTTGAATTCACAGCTTTAATTTATAGCTTTCTCCCACTGACCATGCTGAGCTGTTGGCCAGCTCTCTGAGGCTGGCTGGGTTTCTGATGAGCTTGTCCAGGATTGTGACAATCTGTCCAAACTTTGGCCTGTCGCTGCGTCCCTTCTCCCAGCAGTCCAACATGAGCTGGTGCAACACCACAGGACAGTCCATGGGAGCAGGAAGACGGTAGCCCTCGTCTATTGCTTTGATCACCTGCAGAGAGAGAGGGTAAAATATCAAGTTCTGTGATCAATACAAGAGAGGGAAATAAAAATGTCCCGGAAAATTCAGTTTCATAGTTAAGAATTGAGCTGAAGATTGAGGGAAAATAATCTTTAGTCTTAGTCACTGTAAATGAGACATGTGTTTGTGACTCACGTCCTGATTGGACATCTCCCAGTAGGGTCTCTCTCCGTATGAAATCACCTCCCACATGACGATACCGTAACTCCACACGTCGCTGGCTGAGGTGAACTTCCTGTAGGCTATGGCCTCCGGAGCCGTCCATCTGATGGGGATCTTGCCTCCCTGGAGATGATTCACAACACGGTCAACACATTCTTGGCATACTGAATATGTCACTCTGAACTTGATGTTTTACCCTTTCTGTAATGGTGTAAATATTTAAAAGTTGTTTTATTAATACGCTTGTGGCTAAGCGCTATAATAAATCAAGAGTAGAGCTGACAAAACAAATAATAAGACGGCGGCTGCAGAGAAGCTCGGTGCAGTGCTGCCTTTAAGAACACAAAGAACACAGCAGGTGAGATTAAACACCACCTTAACAAAACGTCACTCCTCTCTAATACGCTCACAACATACAGTGGAGTTACTTCTGCTCCAGTGTTTATTCTTGCTTTCTTTTGCCACCAGTTTCTTTTTTCTTCTTCCATGCTGCTCCTGCCTTTGTTGTTGATGCACAGATCAAAAGGATTCCATAAAGGACACTGTATAGACACAATAGGCAGTAAGATACCCCCGCCCTCTCTCTCGCTCTGTCTAACACACACACACACACACACACACACACACACACACACACACACACACACACCATACCTCTATAGGGCTCGGTTCAGCTTTTTAACATGCGGCAGCTGCCTCTGCACCACCTAGCATTCCCCATCTCTGCTTGGTCAAAGTCAAATAAAAGACAAAGCTGCCAAGTCACTCGGCACTGTACTTTTGTTTCCACCACCCCCTGTCCACCCCTACCCCACCCTCTCTTTTTTTTTATCTTAACTGCTCTCACTGGATCCTTCCCCTGCCTTCCCTTATTTTCTCTCTCTCTCTCTCTCTCTCTCTCTGCCTCTCTCGATCTCAGTCTTATTTGATATCCGCCCCTCTCTCTCTCCGTGTCTCTTCCCCATCTCCGCCTCGGCCTCTCCCTCCCTCCCTCCATGCCTGGAGCTCTCCATCTAGGTCTCCTGACATCAGTGGGAGTGTGTGTGTGATTGCAATAGAGCAGTCAGCGGCTGATACACTCCTCCCAGGGCAATGCTAATGCCATATTAAAAATAACATCCCCAACACTTCCTATGAATATGAATAATGCCATCTCCTTGTGGGCATTTTAGATGAGTTACTCCGCAGTGGTTTAACTCACTGATGTTTGAGTTTTATTCTTTCTCTCTGTGCTCTGTGAGAGGATGGTGATGTTACCAAAGACTTCTTTGATTTGACTATATACAGGCAGAAACATGAAGAGGAGTTGTGTGTATGCATTCATCCTGTGTGTGCATTTAACTTTGTGAAAAGTGTACGTCATGCCCTCATACAAAACTTTAACTGTTTAGAAAACCAACTGCACTGTGTAATACAGTTTTAGAGCCTTACGTCTTTCTCAGTATATCCATTCTTATCAGTGATCAGCTTTTCCCACATTTGTTTGAAGTGCTTTTACATTGTTCTGTTTCCTGAGGGAATCAAAACACGCACAACTGATTCACTCCGGGTTTTCACTCAAATTATTGCACGAGTGTCGGGTCTGGTTTTGTGACTGGATCTAACAATGTAGAGGTCAATGGGTGGATGAACTGTAATTGGAGATAACATTTACTAATGACAGCCGCAGCCTGTGAGAGTGTGTCTTACCCTCGTAGTGTAGGCAGCCTCTGGGTCGTCCTCTAGAACCCGACTCAGGCCAAAGTCAGACACCTTACACACCAGGTTGCTGTTGACCAGGATGTTTCGAGCTGCCAGGTCTCTGTGAACGTAGCTCATGTCTGACAGGTACTTCATACCTGAGGCGATGCCACGCAGCATGCCAACCAGCTGGATCACTGTGAACTGGCCGTCATGTTTCTGGAAGGAGAGACAAGGAGACAGCACAGAGTGTAAATGCCGACATTAAGCTGCAGCAGGGTGGCGTAGTGATTAGGGCGGGGGGCCTTCAACAACCTCAGCTGGAAGTGAAGGTTCAAGCCAGGATTCAAGCATCTGTAATGGCAGCAATTTGCTTCTGAAGTGTCCCTGAGCAAGCCTCTGAATCCCTTCCAGCTCTTGCTAACCCTGCGCTTTGACCTCTCTCTGGAGGGTGGCGAGCAAAAGATGAATTTCTCCTCCCAGGGATCAATGGAGGATCACAAAAAAAAATCCTACTTGCAGAGGATTGGATCTGACAGAGCAGACAAAACTTTCCTCTCAAACACTGACCGTGTGCCCAAGCAGAGCTCACTGGGTTTCAGATTTGAGCTGTCTTTGGCAGAGAGCAGAGCCTGTTGATCGATGACGGTCCAGCTCACCTTCCTCTGCCAATTATTTCTGCCCTGGACCAACAGTCCCCGTTAAAAAGCCATCCGTGTTATCAGTCACCCTCTCTCCTTTATATCATCTCTCCTTCCCTCTGTCTCTTTGTCTTCTCCATCCATCTCTGTCTCCCCTCAGTCTCTGTCTCAGAGAGAGAGAGAACTCTGTATTACTTTGTTTCAGTCTCCATCTATTTATCTATCTTCCTTCATCTTTCTGCATCTGTGCACCCCCCCTCCCCCTCCTCTATCGTTCTTTGTCTCTCTGTCTCTCTCTCTGTCCCTCGGCAGCTGTGGAGTAAGTTAATTAGCCGGTGGTTTTGTGAGATGTTGATTGATTGGACTGTCTAACAAACCTACAGACTTCCTCTATCAATCTGCCCACCACATTGTATTGCCAGGAAGGAGGAGGAAGGGTGGGCAGGGCAGGGAAAGAGAGAGAGGGGACAAATGCAGGGCAGAGAGGTTAGACAAGGAGATGAAGGAGACGGATGAGAAAAGTGAATATGGAAAGTGAGACTTTTTTGGCAAATTCTGGCATATTACTTAGGTTTTTACTAGAAAGCTAAAAGGGGAAACTTAATAAAGGAAAGGACAGAGCGGCTACTGTAGGTAGAAACCAGGAGACTGAGAGAGGAGCAGTGGTTTTGTTATTTCTTAGGGACGGCTGCTTAATAAATGGTCAGCATAATTAAAGACACATATGGATGCCAGGAGCACGGATGAGCTGTAAAACCCATAAAACTGATTCCATAATTATATTGAGCCACTGCGGACACTCTTTATGACCCTGATTACAATACATACTGTAACACACAACATGCATGCATCAGTGTGTGTGTGTGTGTGTGTGTGTGTGTGTTTCAGGGCCCTATGCTCTAGCCATTTTTTATCTGTCAGATTTCATTTCATTTCGCTTCAGTGTTGCTGATGGGATTGGTGTCTATTTAGCGATGGGCCTATCATCACAGGCTTAATGGCTTTGGAGCACTGCAGTGATTTTACTGGCTGGCAAACAACTCTGAATATGAATCAGAGGCACTTTCAATGTGAGGCACACCGGGGCTGCGACAAGCTATTCATCTGGGTGTATGCAAAAGCCAATTCAGGGCTCCTCAGCTAAATCAATGCTGCACGTTTGCTACTTCTGGCACATATTTTGTATGAATAGGAATCATGAATCACACATTTATCAAAACATTATATTCTTGTCTTTTGCATCTGCCATTAAATAAAGATCCATACTTTTGTGTACATAATTGGCATTTAAAGAAATGCTTCAAAACCTTCCGTCAATTTTGAGATAATACATCTAGATTTCCTAAATAAACTTAATATGTCTGTGATATGTTTCAGAGGATGGCTTGAAGGACTAATTCTTTAAAAACATCAATTTGTGTAATGACGTATTGAGTGACAGGCCCTTCTAACTCTTGACATAATGTCCATTTCAATAACAAAGCGATACCTCCACAGTCTTCCTTTCATTTTTAAATCTGTTCACTGATAAGAGGTTCAGCAATAACCTTGAGTGAAATCTGCTTTCCAGGACTTACCTTTGTAATACTCTGGCCTGGATTTAAACTCTGTGTTCCATCACTTGCCCTACAAACGGTATTTTTTTAAACCAGTCTCTTTACTGAGATCTTTTTCAGAGACTAGATCAGCATAATGAACGTCTCTAGAAATATTTCTGCTGACTGTATTTCTCTGCTCATTCATGATGAAGCTGATTTCCTTTAAATCTCTTTGGCATTTTGGAGCTGATTTTCAATGTTTTTCTCAGTTGCTATCTTGACTCCTAACCACCATATGACTTTTGTGGTATTTCATTACATTTGATGTTCACTTTTGTATCCCCTGACAGAGCAAATGTTGCACACAAAGCAGTACACTTTCTCTGTTTTATTACCCATTTGTCAGCAGTCTGCTGCTGTTTTCTGCTCTGGGATATGGACACTAAGTGCATTTCATAAAACCAGCATCAAACATCATGTGATGAAAGTGCGGGGAGGCCATGCACCCATCTGAATGTTTCTGTTCCCATCCACTTCTCTGACCATCAATACTAAAGAAAAAGTCAAGTGTCTGTTTACTGAATATATCATGAGTACTATCACTAGCTACTAAGCTATGTACTGTATACTGATGGCATATTTCTTGCAGCTAAGACAATAATGATTTTCACTCTTTTTACCATTTGTTCAGTCACTTAAACTCAACATTTCACCCCATAAAAGACTCTCACTATGTATAATTACAGATGACAATTATTTTTCCATGTTCACTGGACCATTTAGTGAAGATGCCTTTTTTATATTAAAAATTGTCCAATGTGTCATTCCTAGCTGCACATATTTATCTGTAAAGAAATAGTGTTATTTTTAACAGTTATGTTCTTTTTTAGATTGTGCAAAACCACATCTTTTGCGCTCTTAATGTGGTGACTACATTTGAAAATGTGGTTCAGAACAAGTTTAAAGACTCTAATCAGCTGAAATAGTGTTTATTTTAAAGGATACTTGTTATCTTAGGTCCTTAATCAACTAAATTTAAGTCCTTGGTGGACTGTAAAACTTTAAAAGCATGTGCCCTCAAGTACAGCAATTTGGGAGAATGAACTGGGACATCATTTTCCACGAGGCCTTTGTAAAGACTTGTGGCCATGACCTTGGAGGAAATGTGAGCGTTGTGTTCCTTCCAGCTGAGCCGTGACTCACCTTGAGGAAAGTGTCCAGAGATCCGTTTTCCATGAACTCCGTTATGATCATCACTGGCTTACCTACGGAGGCACATAACAGGGCAGCTGTTAGTGGGGCAGAATTACAAGGAAGAAAGACACCAACTATAAAGAGACGAGGACAGAGAGGTAGTGGAGTCCACAGCTGTGACCAGCCTTCCTCTCTGCCTCTCTCTAGGGGATAACATGGCATGTCGTCATCAGTCACACTGACAGCTTCTAATCAGCCCTCTCCATAAACGCCAGGAGATAATTAGAATGGACCAATCCACCAGAATGTGTGTGTGTGTGTGTATAAGGGGGCCTCCTGAGATCTCATGAATACTAATCAGCCTCAAGGGGGAGGGGGGTTGTGGTTGGATCGCTATGCACCTGCACCTGCAGGAGTGTGTGTTTGTGTGCATGTTTGTGTGATAAAGGGGTGGTTGACTGACAGGCCCTGCGTACTGGTCCCCTGCATGGCATCTGGTGGGGCTTACAAATGATTAACAAAGTACCTGCAATCACACACACACACTCTCTCTCTCTCTCTCTCTCTCTCTCTCTCTCTCTCTCTCACACACACACACACACACCAAAAACAGCAGTTGTCCCTTTACAGGGTTCTCCCATAGGCACCACCCCCCTACAGCCGAGCTTTGCCGATCACAAACAAACATGCAATGTGCAGTACAAATGATGGTGTGTGTGTGTGTGTGTGTGTGCATGGCTTGTAAACACTTAGACTATGTCAGTTGTGATGAATAGGTCACATTTCCCCAATCAGACCTGATGCTGGGAAAAAACCTGGGGCAGAGATAAAGACAGCACGAGAGAGGGAGAGAGAAACTGTAGAAGTGGAGACAGAGAGAGTCTTCTTACAGAACATTTTCATAAAGATCACTGAAAGTTTCCCAAAATCTACCCCCAAAAATCCCAATCTTTCCTTCCCTTTCAAGATTCAAAGGGCTCATTCAAACTCTTTCTATAAACTGTAATACACACAATTTTCCGACTGTCTTCTTCTGATTGTGAGTATTTCTCATTTTATTTAACTGTCATTCGTAACTGGTTGATCATGTTTTTTTTTAATCAAAATGCCATGCCAAATCATGCTTCGATGAATTAAAAGTTGAAATTGAATTGAAAGAAAAAGTTAAACAGGGAAAGAAATGAATGGAAAACAAATGTAAAAGATTGAGGAGTGTAAAAGAAAACATAAATTGGACAAAAGAAGCCAAGGGTTAAAAGATAAAAGAGGGGAAAGAAAGATGGATCGGAGGAGGAAAGGAGAGAAGAGGAGAGTAAAGGAAAGTAAAGAAGAGGAAGAGGAGGAGGGAAGGAGAGGAGGGAAGGAGAGGAGGGGTCAAAAGCTTGTCATGGAAAGGCAGGAACAACACCACCGAGGCCTACAGTGAGGTTGTAGGTAAAGACAGCAATACATCACCTTAAATGAATTCACTATCTCACTGCAGCAAACACACACACGCACACACACACGCACACACACACACACACACACACACACACACACACACACACACACACACACAGAGTCGCCTGGTCTCTGGTGGTGGTGTCTTCTTTGACAGTAACATTAGTCTCAGGGATAAAAGTGAAAGAGAATTGGATTTTCTTCTGCTGGGGGTGAGGACTGCTGGTCACATTTATCTCCACACGGGGCTTGTGTGTGTGTGTGGTGTGTGTCACTGTGTGCGCATGTGTGTGTGTGAGAGAGGGAGCTGGTTTCAGGGCATGGCAAGAGGGGAGGGACGGCACGATGATGACCGCCTGATTTCAGCTCTGATCAGAGGTGGAGGGTGTTTTTCACAGCGACGGATAAAACAGTTGATGAGATTGATCCTGACTGAGAGGAGGTCTTGACTCCTCACAGCCTTCTGTCCACCTAGGAGATGTGTGTGTGTGTGTGGGTGTGTTTGTGAGCGTGTGCTCAGGTTATAGACCCTGTGAATTTGAATGCATGTATGTTATTCTGTGCGTGTATCCATACAGAACAGACAGGCATCCATATTCTGGAAAGAAGACAGCCATGAAATGGAAAAGAGCTATAAAAACCTCCCTCTGAAAACCAATTATTTGTTTGTTTGTTTGTGAGTGTTTGTTAAAATGTGTGCTACAAGTGTGTGTAAGCCCACGTATGTTACCAGTGAAGGAGAATATCACGTTCAGGCCCACGGTGTTAGATGCGGTCAAGAGAGAAGCACAATGAAACACATTCGTCCTGTTGTCTCGGCTTAGAGGACCAAGTGAGCCTGGCGTGTACTCACTCACACACACACGAACACACACACTCTGCAATAACTAGCCATCATCTGGACACCTGCCATACAGAATTATCCCCACAACACTGAAAGATAACAGAGGATACCAATAAAACCGACCACACGCACTCACGCTGTACATTAGTTCGTTCCGTCTCTTTTTGTCAGGTGTCAGCACAAACACACACACACTCTACGATACAATGAATCCCATTTAACTTCTTGTTGCGACTTCATCACATGCCATCCACATTTCAAACAAACACACACACACACACACACACACACACTGGCAGGACGGAGTCTCTTCAACTCGTCATGGAGCTCCTCTCCGCCTAACATTCACCAGCGCTCCTCAATTTCCTCCTGAAAGCACATAATTAACTAATCACATTCATATTCATTCGAATTTATTGCCTTTCATTGCCTTCAGAAATAACACAGCCATTTGCTGAGCTAAAAACACCTCCCAGTGTATGGACGTGAGTGAGTGTGTGAGTGTGAGTGTGAGTGTGTGTGCAGATTGGGTATTGATGTTCTGCCAGGTGGAGTGTGTTATGGAATGGATCACAGAGGAGTTTGCTCTTTTTTACAGCTCTTCATTAAGTGAAAGTAGAAAGTGTTGTCTCTACTTTCCCCAGGATAAAGCTAGGATCATTTAGGCCTCACGTGTGCGTGTGTGTGTGAATTAGTGAATTGCTGTGTGTGTGTATGAAAGTGATAGAGACCATGTAAATACAGTATATCTGAGAAATTACATTATGAGAGGCTGTTTCTGAGTGCGTTTGTGTGAGTGTAAATGAAGGTGATAGAGTCTGTATACGTCTGGACAATTACATTATGAGTTGCCATCTGTGTGTGCGCCAGTGGGCCGCATTACCGCAATATTGAATGAGACGGCCCAAGGTACAAACGAGAGAAAATGAAATAACTGCTGTATTGATTAATGTTAAGGGTCCGAACTAAGTGATACGATGCTTTTAACACAGGACAGATCTCTGTTCTGGGAAGCTCCATGTGAGGCTGCGGGGGTGCGGAGAAACAGAGAGACAGAAACTCAATAACCTTATCTCCACTCCGCTCTTCACCTCTCCTCCTCCCTCTTCGCTTTCTCATCTCCTCTCATTTCCTCACGTTTGTCTCCTCGCCATCTCTCCTCTCGTCTGTCCGCCCCTCTTTTCCTCAAATCTCTTCGCACATCTTCCCCCGTTGCCCTCATTTGTTCTCAAGCCCCATCCTCTCTCATTTCCTCGCTCTTGTGTCCTATCTCATCCATCCATCCCCCCTTCTTCCCTCCATCCTTGCACCCACCGTCACCTTTTCTCCACGTTCCCCTCCTGTTTCTCCTCTTCCTCATTTGTCTCTGCAGTCCAATCTCTACATCTGCATATCTACATATTCAAAACCCTGAATAATTTCAAACACTCTGACAGGAAACATTGAAACACTTATTGTTCAGCGCACAAAGACGCACAGTTAAAACTAATCACTAGTTTCTTCAAACAGAAGACGGGTGGAAAAGATGTGTGGCTTTGCCGGTTTTAACAGCACCTTTGTAGAGCAGCTTTTTTTTAATGTGTGTGTGTGTGTGTGTGTGTGTGTGTGTGTGTGTGTGTGTGCGGGGGAGCTCTGCGGGCAGATGAGATGGAGCTCGGTAATTGAGGGTTTTCCAAATGAGCCGATTGTTGCAGTGATTGTAAAACACATAAAGGACGGATGGATAAAATGAGGGACGGGGGAGATGAAGGGAAGATAAGGAGATGGGCAGATTGCTGCACTTTCCTGATGTGTAGAGAGACAGATAGAGAAAAGAAAGATCTATTTTTTTTCTTTTCTTTTTCCTGCATGTGGCGCTCTAATTAGCATGACAATAGCAACAATCAGGTGACAGACAGCAGAGTAGGTTATTAGAGTGGCACACGGCAGGGGCTGAAGGCTTATGAGGTTTTAAGCGGAGAGCGCACACACACACACACACACACACACACACACTCTCATGTGCACATACATACACACACACGAAAAAGGAAAATGCAGACAGTCAACCTAAAATAAATACCACTACAACCATTAGTACTACCACAACTGCCACCATCACGACCCCCCACTACTACTACTGCTAGGTTGTATTACCCCTGCTACTATTGCTACTAATAAGTAAACTTGTAAGACTATATCTATGATTATAAATGCTACAACAAAGTCTACAATTGCACTTTTCCTGCAACATCAACAAGAAAACCTACTAGTATTATTAGCATTACCACTTCCTGTACTGTCACACTGTAGAGCTGAAACAATTAGTCCATTATTAAGTATTTGGATAATTGCACTGCATTAAAAGAGTCAAATCTGGAGGAGAAAATGGCAGAAAACCCAAGATTTTTAGACTTTTTTCCCCCAACACAAACTTTACATATTACTGATCTGAATACATCCATGTACTTGGGAATACGCACCATTTTCGTGTGTGTGTTCCTGTACTGTTACGTTGTAGAGCTGAAATGATTGGTTCAGTTTAAGTAATTTTTCAAGGAAAATAATGACAAATTCCCCAGTTCCAGCCTCTCAAATGTGAGAATTTGCAGCTTTCCTTTGTCTTATATGATAGTAAACTGAATATTATTTGGGTTTTGGACTGTTTGGTCAGACAAAACAAACATCACCTTAGGCTTTAGGAAACTGTGAGATGCATTTTTCCACAGTTTTCTGACCAAGCGATTAATTGAGACAGAGACAGGAGAGCTGTTTCCCCCTGTTTACAGTCTTTATGCTAAGCTAAGCTAACAGTCCCCTGGCTCCAGCTTAATATTTAACAGACAGATATGAGAGTGGTCTTCTCATCTAAGACAAGAAAGCAAATAAGCGTGTTTTAATATGAGGACATTAGACTTATTTCTTGTCTGATGTGGTCACAGTAAAACCTTTGCTATTGCTACAGTATCATGACTACTGCTATTAATACTGTTACATGTGTTACTACTGCTTTATACTACCACAGCTACGTCTGTTACTGCTGACACCTCTACTACTGCAGAGCTCCTAGAACTACTCCAACCAATAGTACTCCTACAACTTCTGATTCTACTACTACTTACACCTACACAACGAATTCAACACACCTGAGCCCAGAGCAGTCTGGGTCAGCCTGCCTGATTAGACTGAGGGCGGTGTGAAGGGACCAGCTGGTGCTCGAGAAAAAGGCCTGAAGGAATTATTGACCCATCTCAACTCTCACCCCCTCACTCGCACATACGCACCCTGGGCTGTGACCTGTGAAATTACTGCTCCGCTAGTGAGATTTGTTTCTGAGGGGCTCTATCAGCTCCTCAATGTGCCGTGAAGACAGGTGAGAAGAGAGACACAAAGAAACGCATTTAAAAGCAGACACTCATTACACGCACACGCCACAAAACACAACACGCACAAACGTATTTTTATATTCATAGAGCACACAGCAAAGTAAACAGCACCTTATTATGTTTAAGTAAGCAGCTTGTCAAGCCAACGTTCTGCTATTCAGGGGTTTCCACTTCCTCTGTCACACAATTTTAAGGATTTGGCAGTAATTCTTGAATTTATTCTGGTATTTTAAAATCAGAATAGTGTGTGTGTGCCACTGGAAAGAAAGTGCCATAAGTACATGTCTGCCTGTCAGAACAATAATAAAAAAAACACACATTTGATTTAGTTTGCTCCTGTAGTACTTCTACAAACTGCCTCAATCTTCCTAACCAAAGGTCACAGCTAAACACCAAGCATTATTTAGACAATGAGAGAGAGAAAGAATGACAGAGTGAGAGGAAATGAATAAGAAATGCAGTGGGGTCTCATTCTTAATATGCATGCTGCTGAATATTCATGAGGCTAAAAAACACATCCAATTAACTTTATGAATTATTAATATTCATGATAAAAGCCTATGCATATGCATTTGCTCTTTTATTGTTGGCCTAAGTGCCACTGAGCACCGGTGTGTGATGGACTGAAGATCTTTGTGTGTGTGTGTGTGAGACAGAGGGAGAGGGGGAGTGAGAGGGTTTATTTGTCTGCCTGCATGTTTACAATTCTGTTTCTTTGTAGCGACTGTCTTCCTCTTCCTTTTGCTCGCCTGTAGATCTCTAACAAACATCTGCAGAACAAGGTGTCAGGCCAGAAGAGGAGCCGAGCGGCGGCACAGAGGAACGTGAACAGGAGGGGAAAGAGAAGAAGAGTCTGAGACTACATCCACATTAAGCTTGCTAATTTTGAAAACTCAGTTTATGCATGAAAATGATCCGTGTCGGCTCCCCACTTGTGTTTTCTGGTCGGTTTTGCACTGATTTCCACAATAAAAACTCCTGAACCAAAGGAAAAAGGCTAAATTCTCTCCACTTCTGCTTTCTGTGATCACCTGTATTGTGTTTAAATACAGACAAACTCCCAATTTAGCTGTTATCATTGACGTATTTTTTTGTTTCTGTTGTCTGCCAGCTGAAGGAGCAGAAAATAGGGATTTGATTGTGGGTCATAAATGCTACCTGTTTATCAGGCACTGCTGCACTGCAAAATCAACAGAAGTACGGCTATAATGACAACACCTGTACTGAGCGATCACCTGTTTTGACATTTAAAATAAAAGATCACAGAATGGGTCGGAGGTGACAGAGAGTTGTCTTGCACATGCACAACATCAAGCACTGACAGATTAGCAGAGATTTATTCCAGTGGAGGCTGAATGAAACCGAACACCCGGAAGAAGAAAGTGGATGATGCTGTAAATAATGTTGGCTTTATTTGGACAAAAGAAAACAATTGAACCAATGCAAAGTTTAAATATGGGCTATACTTGTGACGTTAATGATTATTATATTGTAAAATCTAAAACATTATCGGTTGGCTTTGCCGTACATGATCACATAAATCCTTAACATTTGTCATTGTTGGACGATTTCACTAATTGAGAGAACCAAGCTACGCAAAACAAGCTTTGCATTTTGGTCGCAATAACTGCCGGGTCATAAAGGCAGGGATACCCGATACAGCAAGTTTTTGCGGTTCCTTCCGATTCTGTCAAGCAAAGAGCCAAAACTACAGAGCAACTTGTCCTTGTGACTTTAGTGTGGTCGTCCAACACTGAGAGAAAAAGATGTGTTTTCAAATTTAGTCAGCTTAGTGTTGACGTGTTCTGACGGAGACAAAGAGAGAGAGAGTGAGCTAGAGGGACAGGAGAGGAGACTGGGATTGACTGAGAGAGACAGAGGGGAAAAGAGAGAGAAATGGGGAGCAATTGAATGAGAAGATTAGATAGACACTGACTGAGAGAGAGAAAACAGGAGAGTGAGATAGGGACATGAGACAAGAGAGGGATCCATGGACAGAGAGAGAGAGTGATTGAGAGAGCCATCAGCCATCTTGTTGAACCAGACCTGTGTCTATGAACACACACACTCGCTCTAATTGCCTAACACGATCATGTGAAGTAAACAAGTGGCCGTTTGAGAGGCGGACAGTCGCCGTTCACATGCACTCCGCCAATGCGTCATCAATGTGTTACCATGGTAATGGAGCTTTTATCTGATTCAGGGTCAACTCCTATTTACATCACCAACAGCTCTGCTGTGTCTCACAAAGGTATGTGACAGACACACACGCACTTACTACAGCTCACGTACAGAGAGAGGAAAAAGAGGAGTGTGTGTCGTTACACACAAACAGCCAAACACATCATCCACCCATACACGCAGGATGAAGTTAAGTTTTTGTTCAACAACTCACATCTTGTCACGACACCCTCCAGCCTGATGATGTTCGGATGGTCAAACTGTCCCATGATGGACGCCTCAGACAGGAAGTCCCTCCTCTGTTTGTCTGAGTATCCCGCCTTCAGACTCTTGATGGCCACGTAGATCTCCCTCTTTCCCTGAACACGCAGCCGACCACTGCACACCTCCCCAAACTCTCCTGCACACACACACACACACACACACACACACACACACACACACAGACAGACAAAAAAGGCAAGATAAAACTATAAGAAAGATAAGAGCTTGTACGACTGATGATATCTGAGCTCTCTTATCTGTATTTTTTGAAGTTTTATAATATCTAATATTGACTCTAAATTGCCTCCAGATTTTTTTTTATATAACCAAAATTATTTAATTTCACAGATGCTACTTAGATGGTTACTGTTCAGTGCCAAAAATAAGGAAAATTGTCCGTGCATGCAAACATGACTCAAATGAATCCCAAAAAATCAACCATGGTTTAAGTAATTTGACTTTAATCTAGCTAAAGTTCTACTGCTCTTTGAGTTATTAATATAGTCTACTGCTGTTTTACTGCCAACTCACCAGCTCCAATGACTCTCTCTATGCGAATATTGGAAGCATCAATCTCTTTGGCAAAGTCCCTGACAGCCTGGTTGGGGTCTTCGTAGGTGTGAGGATGGATGTAGGTCCTGCTGCCTGGAAGCTTGACTGGATGAGTGGAAAAGTGGAGAAATGGGGAGGGATAAATAAAAAAGATAAATGCTAAATCTACTGAAATATAGCCAGCTTTTGCAGGGTGCATGGTATTACATTTATTTTAAGTATTAATAGGGTATTGATCCCTCTAGGGAAGAAGGAGCTGACACTGATTCCTACTCAGACATTTCCGTGTGTGAATACGTGTTGAAATAGGAGCTTGAGCGTGGGTGCTCTGTTTGAGTGACATTACAAATTATTACATAATTAAACACATAACTACTTTGTTAGCAATGGTGTTAAAATGACTCATAATTTTCACAGGAACCCATAAGGAGCTTCACTCTGCCAGCAAACATTTGTGCGAGAAAGTGCGAAACAATGTGGCTTATTCAGCTGAGTCTGCTATTAAGTTGGAGACTTATGTACAGTAGCTGTATGCTGTTCTGTAGCTCTGCTGTAGCTGTTTCAGTTCTTATGATACATGAAGGTATGCAAACACAAACGGCGGGGGGTGGCTTGCATAAGCATCAACTTAAATTTAAAAATACGTCAGTGAGTTCGACAAACAAAACCAAAATGCATTTGTATGCATTATGTTATAATGCTACTGAACACAGCGGTGAATTTCAGTACATCACATGATAACAAACTGAAACATTCCCATTGGTGATAGCAACAAACACACAGACATTTGTATATATATATATGTGTGTGTGTATGTGTTTGTGTCTTTACCTCGGCCATGTTGGAACTGCATCTTCTCTTCATCGGGGTCCTGCTTGGCTTTGATATATCCACAGTGCCTGAAAAAGAAATGCACGGCTGGATTATGATCCTGTATGTAACCCTGTTTATACAGTATAGACTGTTTTCCCACCACACAGATACCAGTATAGCTTTATAGCACATCAATGGATCATACCCTTGAGTGCGTATGTGAAATTGCACACAGGTGTTTTGATATATTAAATTATATTTCCAGGAAAATCTCACGATGCTACACTGTATATGAACAACTAGATATTTCCCGTTGTCTCTGCACACGCACTCCCCTGTATAAGACAAGCCTGGAGGAAAAAAACAAACAAACTATTGCTTTTTTTCTCTGCTTCTACCTGTCAATTCCACACTTCCCTCTAAGCTATTATATGCCTGTGGTAGAGTGAACAGTGAGTGAGAGTGTGTGTGTCATAGATGTCCCCACAGAGGCAGATCTATGCTTAAAGCACTCGTCTCTTTACCCATCTATGGACCCCTCTGGCCGTTAACCACTGCCTTCAATATTACCATGGATCACACACACAAACACACACACACCTATGCCCTCTTCCCAACCCCCTGTGCACACATGCACACACCCTGCGGCGTGGGTCAGTCCAACGACCAAGACAAAATATTGACGAATTGATCACCGCGATCCTGCCGTCCAGCTGTGAGGAAGTGTTCGACTTATTCTGTTTTACAGACCTCACAGGGGGGTGCTGTGTGTGTGTGTGTGTTTTTTTTTTTGTGGGATGTTGAGAGTGTCATATGTTTGTGTCGGCATATTTTCTTTCCACTTTGTTGAGCTTCAGCCTCAAACAGTGTTTAACAGCCCTGATCACCCATAATGCTGTCTCTGAGATTTACTGCTCTTTTAAATTCAGCACAAACATTTTTAGGACAAAAAACATAAAATGTTAAAGCAGTTTCATATAACGAGGTACTAAGCACGACATAAATACTACATGGCCTCTCTACTCTCCCTTTTTCCCTCTTATCCCATCCTCCTCGAGTGTTGCACAGGTAAAGCAGCAACCAGTCAGTATGTCTGTCCATCATGAAGATAAATTGATTTGGGCTTAGAGCCAAGAGTAACTGGGAATCAGCAGCACAGACTGGATGTGATTTAAGGAAGCAGAGTGAAGGAGGCCAGAGGAGAAAGGCAGGCTTAAAGAAAAGAGCCAGCAAAGATTGAATAAAAAAAAGGGAGAGGAGAAGTTAGAGAAAGACAAAGCAGACAAAAATAATAAAAGAGAGGAATACTGAGTGGAAAAGAAACATTATGACTAAGACTGAGAGAGAAAGGTGGGGTCTCGCTGGGCTCAGTAAATCTTAGTCATTTGGTGTTTAATCCTTGTGTTGATTTTACACAGCTGAATGCATGGTATAACCCAGACATCAATAGGCTATCTTGGGAATACACACACAGACACACACACATAAGGGTAGAGACTGGTTGCTGGTATTTGGGGATAAAGAGGAGGGGGCATAATGTTCTCATGAAAGGGGAGTCGGGGCCCCACCTGGTTATCAGCTGGGCTCAAGCCAGTCAAACACCAAGGGACTATCATTACCCCCTTGACACACACTCACACACACGCACAGCGCTTTGAGGCATGTGTTTAGAACATATGGGGAATGGGGACATGGGTCACACCTCTGCTCCAACTGTGATAATCCTGTGGAAGTGCACGCGCGCGCACACACACACACACACACACACACACACACACACACACACACACACACGTAATTCTGAAAAACACCAAACCCACGTTCGAAACACTTTCCCATCACTGCTGGATGTGTATCTGTGTTAGTGTGTGTGTGTCTCCACGTGTGCATGGCTGCATATGGGAGTGTGTGTGTGTGTCTGATGGGAAATGAACACATTTCCATAGTAATTACAGAGCAACTCATTTCTCCTCTCCAGTTAGAAGTGTCATGAATCATTAGCGCTGCAGTCTTAAACATGGCACAAAACCTGACATGGCTGTGGCTTTTGTTTTCCCCCCGACAGCTGTGTCTGTGTGTGTGTGTTTGAAATAGATATTTTATTTATTAACTTCAACTAAATGCAACTGACCTATAGTTCATCTATTAAAGGCTCTGGAACTGGACCCTGGAGGACAATGTGGAAGCCATTTTCCGATGCCGCAGGTACTTTTTTTTTTTTTATACTTCACATTTGAAACTGGTAACATGTGGCAACAGTACAAAAACAACACGACAGGCCAAATAGTTGTCATAGGTAACCACACATTTATATGCATTATTCTCATTTGCAGTTATTCCATGTTTAAACAATTAGGCTGCATGTTCAGCCAGTAGACGGTCCACTTTTTGTCAAAAATGTTCTCTTTGACTCTAAAAAGGTAGGTCAGTTTTCTCATTGAGTTCCTGATCAATATCTAGAAGATCAGCTTTACATCAACTTCTTGTTATAGCTTTTTGCTGGCTGAAGCAATATTTTAATCATGTATTTGCCCCTTCTTTGTATACTCTTCAATGTTTCAGAGATACATTACAGAACACATGTTGGGAATCAACCCTGTTTCCTAAGAAATATGTTCATTAACAACTAATGTGTATCAGCAAATGCATTTTGTGGGAAACAATGCAGCCTGGATCATGTTTTCAACCAACATAAGAGGAAACATTTACATTTAATGTATCTGCAAAAGATTCACTGTCTCTTCAATATCCACTACTCTCCTCAAAGTGTGATTAACATTTTAATATTTATGTTTAGACACTCAAAGCTCTTGGTTTAGGTTAGAAAAAGTTTGCAGTTTGTTAAATATTCAAAAAGTCAACCCTGACTTGCTGTTGACATTTAACCAGAGTATGATCTTTCCCTAACCTTAACCAAATGTTTTAACAGCGTGACATGCCTCCCTCTGCCTGCTGCTGGTGTGTGGGGTTTGGTGTCCCGGTTCAGGAGCCATTAAGCAGAGTAGGGAAAGGACCAGGATCAGGAAATGGTGCCTCAGTCTATTTCAGTAGCTTCACAACTAACATCCCTCTCTTCTTCATTTCCTTCCAGACCTCCACATGTTACTGCAGTTTGCGTTAAGGTTTTGTGTTTTGTTTGCACTCAACACTCAGTACACTCATCCACACTGATGTTCCAGAAATACATATTTAAATTTATTTGAGCTTAAGTTCACAATAAATTTCATTTAGAATCTTTATTCATGTGTGTCTCCTGTTTTTTTCTTTTTGTCACTTACTCTAGGCTAATTTGTTAGCCTTAACCTAACAGCATGTGTGACACGGTCTCTGGTATCAAAGTCATGGGCTTTGAACACCAACTGTACAGGAATGTCATGCTTCCTGGATTGGGAATAAACGTTGTCAGTGCTTGTAATCCAGACAACTACACGCTGTTTACTCCAAAACAGATTTGGCAAAGTAAGTTAGCTATATATATATATAGCATATTTTGTAGGAGATACTGTGTGGTTGTGGCATTTTTCAAAATGTTTTTATGATTGTATTTATATTTAGTTGTGCAGCTGCAGAAAACATGGTTATGGTCATGACGTAGCCTTGTTGCGTGGCTAGTTATCTGCTATTGATTTGGATGCCGCAGGTTTTTACGTTACACTATGAGCATTCATGGACTCATGAGCTGGAACAGACTTTATAATGAGATCTAGTAGTCCCCCTGCATTGCCACTAGCTGCTTCTTTATACTGCTGTACTGCAGTGTGAAGTTAGCACTATCTCTCACTGTGGGAGAAATCATTGTTCCATTTAGCTGCCACCCAATTGCACTATACTCTGCTGTTTCATACAGTAAATACACATCCCACATGCGCACATACGCAGCTGTATAGACATGCAGATTTTAAAGTACACACACCTTCACCAATCACGCAAAAACACACACTTTAATGGACTGCGATATCACTATCACGCCCGGGCTCTCACCTTTCTCTCTGCCTCTCTCTGTTCCACTTCAGTGAGGACAACAGGCTATCCCTGTCCTCCAAAGCCACACACTCCACATTTGCATATCAATTTACTTTTTAATATAATACTCTGTCACTCGAGACCCATTTGTCATCCTGCTAGCAAGCTTCCACCTTCATAGAACTCCATCCATACATTATCGTCGCCGTAGCCCCTCCCCCATTTTCCTCTTTTTTCCTCTCCCTTCCTGCCCTTTATCTCTCTAGGGTGTTATATTCTTTCTTAATTCTTCCTTTAAGTAAAAACATTCCCTTATCCAATAACCCATATCCTCTTTTTCTTCCTGCTGTTTCCATCCATTTATCCTCCCCCAACAGGCCTTGTCCTCCGCTCTCTTTTTCTTTGTGCTGTTTTTATGATAGAAATAGTGGACACTAGGAGCTAGAAAGAAAAAAAAAAAGAGAGAGAGAGAGGTGGAGAGGGAAAAAGAGAGTGCTGACAGGCAAGAACGCACAATGGGGGTCCAAGCCTGCATACCAACTAACAAGCAATCAGATGGAGGGGAAGAGCGAGGGGAGAAGGGGAGGCAGCCATAGCAATAGAAACTCTAAGGTTAACATAAGGAGAGTGGATGGAAAGAGGGGTGGGGCAGTGTTGTGTGCTGCAACAACAGGAGCTGAAGATAAAGAGGAAGAGAAAGAAGACATGTCATGAGAAGAAAGAGCACTACATAGAAATGAAGTGAGTAAGGAAGCAACAAGGAGGAGATGTTAAATCTTTACAAAAGGGACTCTGGCTACATGTGCAGGAGAAAAGACGATAAAGACAAGGAGGGATGGAGACGTCGAATATTGGCTGCTTGGATCGAGGATTAAGAAGGACAGCGCAACAACAAAGTACAACACTATCAGCGCTGAGCTCCCCCCTGAAGGAGAGTAAGAGGAAGGATAAGAGAGTTGATGGACAGATTAGGAGCAGATGACAAAGAGAAGAGTGTCAGTCAACTGTGTGGCTGCAGGACGTGTCCTGAGAAAGAAAGAGAATGGACGAAACCACGATGTAACAGTAAACTGGAGAAGAGGAGGCCAGTCAGTGGTAAACCAAATGTAGTAAGAATGTGAGGAAGGAGTTTAAAATAAACCTTAAATAAACTTAACATCTGTCATACTCTTTCATTATTTATAACCCACTTAGACCCGATCAAGGAGGCTGGATTCTATCCCAGCGTGCAGTCTATCACAAGGCTAACACAAGATGGGTGAACACACTCAAATACACTCAGACAGTTTGGAGTATTCAGTCTGCTTGACACTGGGAAGAAACCAGAGCAGGTGGAGGTCAACTCACATGAGCACGGGGTGAAAACTGAACGTCGGACTGGCTTTCTGTCAGGTGATCGCTCCAGCCATAAATGTGAACTATAATAAACATTATAGTCAGACCTTCCAAAATAGTGGCTTTAGAGTGAATATATCCACTGAGACATCATCATTACTGTTTGAATTTAAGGGAGACACATATCTTCCCTCAGGCCGTCAGGATGGTGTCCTCTGTATATCCTCAGCCTTGTCTAACACTTTGTTCTCTGTAAATCCTTTGCACTGCCCTGCACATTTTGATATTTGTACTTGAGTGTGTACACCATGTTACTGTATAGTTTGCTTTACATCTGTGACATTTTAGATTTTTATAAACTGGAACAACCCACCTACACCTGGCCAATTTAATCTTTAAATCTTTATTGTTTATATCTCTCTTTCTAATTCTTCTAGACTTGTTAGCACAGCCACCTTGCATTTCGCTGCGCACACTGTGTGAGCATGTGGCAAATAAAACCTTTGAATCTTCAGACCTAAAGATAGTGGCTATTCAGTTGTCTGGTGACAAGTCAAGACGCAGGTGGCCCGTGTCGTGTATGAAAACACGTTGTGAATCACCCTGACTGTATAGTCTTCTTAAAGGTTTACAAAATGTGCGACAAAGCAGGATGCCTCCTATTTCCGATATTGTCACTATTATGCCAAGTCTTCATTTATTGGTCTATTAGCCTCGAGCTCTTTTGCTGCTTCCATTTCCCCCTCAGTCTAACTCCAGGCTATAAAGAGAGAGCGAGACAACATCTACTGCACTGAGTTGTACTTCCTCTGATAATTAACACCAGTAGTCAGTGATTCTGCTGTCGTTTTACTTTGCTGGGGCTGCTAAAGCTTGACAGTGCAGTGTGGAATTAAGAGAATGACCCCTGTCAGATGTAGGTGGCGTCATCACGTCACACAAATGCTTCTGTAGTCTCTGATATAATGTATTTAAAGCCTTAACAGCCTGCAGTTTTCAGACGTTCTCTTATAAAAAGTGTCTGCTGAATCAGAGAGGCAAATGGGGAAAAGAAGAAAAATGTGTGGAGTGCTGAGGGAGTGCCCATCACTAAAGCGAAAAGAAAAGAGTGGGAAAAGGGAAAATAGAGAGATCACATAGTGACAGAAAAGAAGGGAGATGCAAAGAGGAGATCAAACGAGGGGGAACTTTGGCAGGACAGAATAAAAAGCTTGACTATGCACTAAAGGCTGAGGAAGGCTGAAGAGAAGACAGTGGGGGTAAACATGGATGGTGGAATAACCTTGAAACAAAGTGGGACAAAAGACACAGACCAAAGACAAACAAAGTTGTGTGTGGACGCCGATGACGCGTTGGTGACGAGAGATAAGAGAGATCGAGGCTGTTTGTCTTCATGCAAGTGAATAACCTTGGACTAACGTTAACCTGAGACGTGAAGAGAGCTAATAAAGGGTGTGTAGTTTTGAGCCGCTTGGTATCGCCCAGTTTGTTTTATATGACTGGCCACCTTTTATAAGATTAGAGGCCGGCTGCTGGCTGGAAGACGGGAGTAGAAATTGATACACTCTGAGACAAGGAAGCTCCTCTCCTCTCCTCTCCTCTCCTCTCCTCTCCTCTCTCATTTCCTGTCTCTCCACATTATTTTCCCACTGCTAATCAGAATGACTAGAAAAAATGAAATCAGTAAATCATTCGTCACCCCTCTGGCATGACACAACGAAATGACACATCTATCCTCTTGCTCCTACCCCACCTCACACACACACACACACACACCCTGCTGTGGGTATCTGCTCTGATCATTACTCATGATAATGTGGATTCCATTTAATATCAAGCTATTAAATAAAAAATAATTACTAGGAATGAAATCAATGGATGAAATTTGCTGTCATTATTTCACAGCAAAATTCAGCCTTGTTCACCAACCTGAAAAACAAAACGCATTCACTGCTTGGGCGCTAATAAACTTTGAGGTTCATAAAAGCTGATTGTGGATAATTAATTAAGAGTCAAAACAGCATGACAAAAGAAAAAAAAAAGTCTGGGTGATGTAAGAGAGAGCGTTCAGGAAAACAAGCGAGTATGATTTTCTTCTTCTGGCCCTCTTTCTCTCCCTCCATCTTGGCCATGTCTGGCACCGGCTCAGCACTCTCTGACCACAGTGTAAAAAGATTTACTCAGCTCGGGCTAATTATTAGGAAGGGGAAATGATTAGCTAAAGAGTTATGACTAATAAATCTGTCTATGTTTCATTAACACTCTGTTTGGAAACATTTCATTTAGCTCTCACTCATTAAAGAGAGAGGTAATGGAAGGAAAGGAAAGGAAAGGAAAGGAAAGGAGAGGAGAGGAAAGGAAAGGAAAGAGGTGGGGGAGAAGCAGTGAGGTTTGGAGCTGGGCTGCGGTAATTGGTGTAATGTAGCAGAATTTTTTAACAACCTGGTGAAAAGGTCAAATGAGAGTGGATGGAGAGAGAGAGAAAAGAAGCAGAGGAGCATGTCATCTGTATCATCAAGTGAAGTGTATCTTTAGATTTGCTAACAGATCAGTGTGAAACTAATTCCCCTAATGATGTTACTGCACCGACACAACTTGATTAGGTCATGATCATAATATGTGCGCTTGTGTGAGTGTGTGGATCCAACAAATATATTTGAATGCGCCATAAACTTTAAAACCAACCGACCAAAAAAACATTTTGAATTTGTCTGATGTTTATAGGACATTTGATCAATCCCACTGCAACATCTGCTCATTTGCATAAAGCCTGTGTGTGAAATAGTTTTGCACCTGCGGCAACTAGCTGCTATTATTGCACTGTTTGTAAGATACTTTCTAGGCATTCTGCAGACAAAGCTGTATTCGGCTACACCCTACAGCTTAGCTGCATTAATTGAAAGCACCAGCATCCAAGCAACACATACAAATCTGTCTAATGACATTACACACACACACACACACACATCATCGTCATCGCATGTATGCACACACACCTCCCCATACCGGCATGTTTTGTTTCACATTGGTATCCACAGAATCTCCTGGCTGCCAAATCGTTATTAGTGCTATTATCGAGCAAACAGACCAACACCACCCACAGGGAAGGGAATGCATTGGCTGATTTCTACCTCCACCAAATTCACCATAAGTACCATTTAAACATTGGTCTGTTATTTGTGCCTTTGTTCCTGTTTTTTTTTTTTTTTCAATTTCCTTTTTTTTGTTATTTTGTGGTTCAAAAGCAAGCATCTGATTTTTTTTTTTTTTAATTCTTTCCCACATCCAAACTTAACAACCCTCACCAATTCTTCTTACTTTTAGTCTTTGGTGTTTTTAATTTAAATTTCTCACATCTCCTTTGTAATCCAAACGAGCAGGCGCACACACACTCACACAGAATTTTTTTTAGCTGTTTTACACTCAATTAGTGTTCTTCAGATTCTCACGTCTCTTTCTCTCACTACCTCTTAACTCCGCTCTCTCCTCTCTCAACAGCATGCTTTCATCAGCGCATGCTTCCCCCGTTTTTTTCTTCTCTTTTGTGTCATTAAGTTTTTAAGAATAACCCAGGGCTGCACAACAGATGCTGCGGAGGTAAAAGAGCTTACGCGCACAAACATGCACATCAACAGGACATGCTATTGTGTTAAAAAGGGTAGAGCTGTTACCGCTCTCTATTAGTGAGACTGAGAAGTCTTTCTGCTAGAATCAGCCACGTTATAATGACATCTCACTATCCATCATGGCTTTCTCTCTCGGCCTTTCACTCTTTATTATTCAAAACTCTCCTCAGAAAATGTTGTTTTTCTCCCTATGAAAACTTGGCTTGTAGGAACGGCCTCTCAAATTTTTCTTCTCTTCTTTTTGTCACGGGTAAAAGCTGAACCACACTGCAAGATGGCGATCAATAGATTTCTGTTTGATCTTACCTCTGTGGTAAAAATAACAAGACAAGGCTTCATAACTGTACATCTTATTTTGTATCCACTTAATCCCTTATTATTATTTTAAGATTTTCGGGCATTTTCTTGAACAGATTTTGGCCCTTGACTCCCTGCTGAATATCTCCAGTTTTGACAACAGATGTACTCCATGAAGGCAGACTTTGAGACACAGAGCAGATGAGACTGCTTTAAAAAAAACAAACAAAAAAAAAAACAACAAAGAACAGGCATCAGATGGAACAACTTCACGCTGACTTCTCACCAAAAACTCCCACATTAAAATCATGAACATAGAAAAAACACAGGGGTATCTGGCACATAACCAAAGCCTGCAGCTATTGCAGAAAAGAAGATGGTTGTAAGGCTGGAGAATCATTAGACTGCAGACAAAACAGAGGCACACACATGTATACACAGATGCTGGGAGGCAGAAGCTGTAACATGTTTAACAAGGAGCGAGAGAAAGTGAGGACCGAAGGGGAGAGCGCTTTTTGAGTGAAAGGCCATCTGCTGAATCCGTGGCTATGCCAGTCGCTTGCTAGCTTCCCATCGCTCGCACCTGCCAGCCTGCCAAAGCACCCTCAGGAGGACAAAAGCACCAACTTCACACACAAACACACACCCGCACGCATATACTCGCAGAGCAATAATGGCACGCACACAGCAATAACTGGTGTGATTTGTCAGCGCCGTGCTGCGTCTGAGGAGCTTTCGACATTTTTTCATGTTTTCCCTCCTGCGGTAACAATAGCATAACAGCACTTTATTAAACGAGAACAGGACAGAACAGAATGGCCTGCAAATCAGCCCGTTTATGAGGCATGGCTGTTCAGTACCCTGCCAGCAAAGGCTGCAGGGAGTGCATATGTGCCTATGTGGGTATGTGTGTGAGTGAGGAGGACAGAGAGACTGTATGGGCATGCATTGTTATTTTATAGTTCAGTGATAAAAACCTTCTATCAGTGGATTGTGGATTCAATAGGTGAACTAGGTGTAAAACAAGAACAAAAAGCTCTCCAGCACTTCTCTCCAGTCTAGTGATTATTGGGGAAATGATTTAAACAGCTGGCATTTAGGGAGAAAAAGGGCCTTACAAACGTCTGGTGGGAAATCATTTCAACCCTGGCTGACTCTCAGCGTCAATTTCAATTCCAATTTAATCATTGTCCACGTCGAACTGGTCTCAGCTAATGCATCAGATTCGCGATACATTACGGAGGGGTTTCATCCAAATGTAAATTTCAAGAACGGAACAGGAAATGAAAGCTGGAGAAAGCCAACGACGGGCAAAATGAAGAGAAAAGCAGGAGCAGAGAGAGTACTGAACGGAGTGAGACGAGAGCAGGGAGTGAAAGAGAAATGGACTGACTGACAGATAAGATGGAAGGTTCAGCAGATGAAAAGACGGAGGTATGGACAACAAGAGAAGAGAGAGACCAAATCCTTATTTTTAGATTTCTCCCTAAACCTGAAGTATGACACTCCTATTGCACCAAACAGTGCAATCGCCCACCCATCATCTCTCCTCCTCCTCCTCCTCCTCTCTCAAACACACTTGTAATCTACCTTTTCATCTTTCGCTCCTCGCACCTCTCCCTTCTCCCCGTTGTGCCGCTGGCTCTCCTCCTCCCTCCATCAATCTCCTTTTCTCTCCATCTCTCTCAAGCCTCCTCCTCTTTCCCTCTATCTTTCACACCATCTCAAAATGTAGCTCTCTAGTGGCACAAACATATTTCAGATGTACTAACCCCCCCCTCCCCTTACTCGATGTAGTCTGTCGTTCCCACTGCCTATCTAATACATTCTCATTTTATCCTCCACTTGTGTCTCTCCTTTACCTTGCTTCTGTCCATCTTTCTCCCCCCGTGAGCTCTCTCTCTCTCTCTCTCTCCTGCTCTCGTCTCTCTAGTGATGCAGCTTTGATCCTCGCCTCATTCCCCAGTTACAAACACACTCCACCTATATGCACACGCACGCACACACACACTTTGACAGAGGTATAGATGTTGTTTAATAGAAAGCGGTAATCAACAATACTTCCTCCCAGAGCGTGCCCACCTCTAAATGGAAGAAAGATAGAGACAGAGAGGGAGGAAGAGAGAGAGGAAGAGAGAGAGAGACCTGAAATTGATGGCAGTGCATCGACCCTTCTGTAAAACCTAGTTAACACCTCCCCAGCCTGTGAAACCTGATTAGTTGAGTGTTAGTGTGTGTTTGTGTCATCTTGTGTGTTCATAGCACACTATGTTTAACAGGTTGTTTTGCTTCTTACAGACACAACCTCATAATTCCCCTCTGATTAAAAAAAGGTTGATGTGTTCCCATTCACGTACCGTGTGTGTGTGTGTGTGTGTGTGCGCCACACAGGACATTCTCCACTGATTATATCCCTTGTAGTCAATAGTGAATAGAGCACTCAGCCTGATAAGCAATCACCTGAATCAATACTAATGTTTTTAGTGTGTGTGCATTAGTGTGTGCGTGTGTATATTTCTTAACATGTGGCTAATCTAGTCGGAGCTCATAGAGGATAAACATTTAGTTACAGGCACGGTAAATCAATCTCAATCTCAATCAATCAATTCTCCTATCTCCTCTCCTGCCGTTGTCCCTTACTTCTTCGTCCAAAGAGGCCTCTCCTAACTCCGATCCTTTCATCTTCTCGCCTCTCACCAATCGGCATTCTTTTATTTTCCTTCCTCCCTCTCATCTCCTTCTCCTCTTTGGCCTTCTTTGAGACGGAGCATTAACAGCAGCCTAACCTTCAAAGAGAGTGATCACAGAGAGGCCATGCTCTCCACATACAGAATAACACAGCCTTTAGTTAGGCTTTGGCAGCGGCATAAATGTCAAAGTTGGAGGCCCTGCTTTGGCACACCCACATGTAATCCCTGCGAGAGAGGCAGAGAGATATGAAGTGACACCAAGTGGGAGATTCTGCTCGTGTGTGCACGTGTGCGTTTACCCTCATGTGAACATGAATGCAGACGTACATTACCAGTTAGGGCCTCTACGTATGATTAGTGGCAGATTCACTTTGCGCCTGCCACTATTGCTTAACGGACCACAAATATGTACTTTCAGTTTAAAAAGAAAAAGCTAAATAATTTCCTAAAAAAGCTGTTAAAAAAGCACTGTTTTCAGCTGCGGATTTGGTGCTGTAGTGAGTATTTATGGCAGCATGAGACTGACTCAAAATAAACTGCATTACCCATGTTAGGTTGTGACAAAACAACATGTTAGCCAGTGCAATGCTGCGGCTCTTGTATGTGTTTTTAAGAGTTTGTGGACAACAGTGGAGGTCTATGGAACAGAGGAATAAGACCAGGCTTTGGACACACAGCCTGTACTTATTAGCCGGATCAATTTCTTGTTTTTGGTCTTTTCATGGAATTTGTTGATAATAAAAGAAAATAGACTTATTCTTCTGTATTTCATGTGTCAAACACCTAATTCACAAACAACCTCGTGTAGGGTGGTCGTTAGTTTTTTTAAATTTCCCGGCGCTTCCCGGCTGCCTGCCACATGTTTGGTACATAAACCTGCGCTGCACTTTACCTCCGCTCTGTGCTCTCCGCCCCATCTTGTGGTGCGTACAGCTCATACTGATCATGTGTAGAGGACCTTAGTGTCTCTTTTTTTGACCATACCTTCCGCTGACAACGAAGCAAGTCACCAGGAAGATGAGGAGAACGATTCCCCCGGCAATGGACACAGCCAGAATGGTGGACTGGTTAGGGTCCCCGATAGCAAAAACATCTATACAGGAGACAAAGGGAACACAACGGATTAATAAACAAAAGCATAAAGGTGGATGGAAAGAAGCTGAGGATGTTTTCTGCAGGAGGAAAGTGAGGGGGGAAAAGATGAAGGGTGGCTGGGAGCAAAAAAGACAGCAGGGTGAGTGTGGCGGGGGAAAGAGGGAGAGAGAATGAAATATGATAGCAATAGAAAAGGAGATAAAAGACAGAGGTTGAAGGAGAGGGAAAAAGAGAGTGAGGCAAACGAGTAAAAGAGAGGGAGGGAGGTGGATGGCATAGTAAGTAAGGTCCTTGATGAAAAGCGCTCTCCCTCTCTGCATCGCCTATGAGGGTATGAGAGTGGACGTGAAAGCCATTCTCATTCGGCCGCACTGTCCAAATGGATATGTTAACATTGCACATAACAAGGCTACCGCCGAGAACTTTCTGCAAAGATGCATCGATTTTTACGCCACACCAATCGAGCCATTACTCAAAACAAATACCCCATTTATCTGGCTTAGCTAAGCATGAGCGGACACGTGTGTCTGTGTGTGTGTGTGTATGAGCGTGTGTGTGTTGGAGAGGCAAATGAATGCCCCTAGGTAGGCACAGATAAGCATTGATCTCCTATTACATTTACTGGCGCACACATACACACCCTTCTTTAACAATCAATGGAATTGATCTGATTAGATAACATGATGTGATTGCTACGGGGTCAGCTGAATCTGGCAGATTCTGTATTTAACGGCACTGAACTTGAATATGAACCTGCTGTATGAAGGCTCAGTAACAGCTCTATACACCATCCCATCCTGGGTCCTGAGCTCCAAAGTTGCAGGCAGAGTCATAATCTTTTTTTTACTGTCACACTCCAGATATTTGTTGCAGAGCAGGAATAGAAACCCAGCTTTTATTGATTATTGAATGATTAGTAGGCTAATGTGTGCCTGTTGTATGCTACACAGACAATCTATAGTGCAGTGCTATACATTAACTGATTTATCCCCCTCTGACTGCCTGTCTGGGAATCAATGTTCACTTTGAAGAGCACATTATGGGGCCTCTAAAGCAGAAAATCCTAGAGCACATAATGAAGCGATAATGAAAGTGGATGACAGCAAACAAAGGAGAAAAGGACGAGTGACAGAGAGCTTGAAAACGTCATGACAGAGATACAGCAGAGTATATGCCCGGAGCTGTTTGTGAGGCCGGGCCCCAGTGGTCTGGATCGAACCCGGAATAGATTTCTCTTTTGTGTCTCCTCCTCTTCTTTCCCAAAGTCTAAGTATGGAATACATTTCTAAATGTAAGTGGTCAGAAGAGGAAAACAAATCCTGCCCTACACAGATGACGGTGTTGTAGTGTAGTTGCATGTGTTGAGAATAAAACCAGGTAGTAAGATGTCCAGTCAAGTTTAAATGAATTCACTGGATGGCTACAAAATACCTGAGGATGCCCGGTGTTTTCATTCTCTGTCTTTTAAATTCATGGTTGTCATCATGATTTCTGCCAGGTGCAAACTTCTTCTAGCCTTTAGATTTTGCTCCAGTCTTTGGTGTGAATCAAAACCTCACAATCCAAGAATGCGAGTCCGCCGATTCTTTTTCCTTCATTGTGTAACTGGGTTGTCTCCTTTTTACCAGATACGTATTCTAGGATACTTACAAGCCCCTGGTTCAGATACGTAGATGACAACCTGAGAGGCTGCAGAGGTTTTTCTGTCTGACAACAGAACTGAAGAAGCCATTCAGGTGAAAAGTGAGCTATTTCATAACCATCCGGTGGATTGATTTAAACTGCAGGAGGGATGAATCAGACTCTTACAACACTATGATATAATACGCCAGTACTCTTTGCTCTGCAGGTAATCTTTGTGCCTCTTGTTCACCTGCACCATTCACTTCTACTTTGGATTTGTTGTGTTAACACTGTGGATTTTTTTTTAAAGAACTGGCATGTAACTATTTTCAGCGCAGCCATTGACTGCTTTTCCAATTTCCATCTGAAAACCACAAGGACATTTTAAAAGGAGTAAAAACAGATGAAACAATTGCAATCCGATTACACAGAATGAAGAAAATAATGAAGGAAAACTGAAATTGCTCATTCATTATGAGTAGACAAATATTAATTGTTCATCCCTTTACCTTCGTGGCTGGTTTCCAATTCGATCTCTCCGCCGTAGCTCCCGTAGCCCCCGTCGGTTCGAGCCCTGACCCTGAACACATAGGTGGTCCCTGGCTTTAGCCCGTCCACTGTCATCATGTTAGAGCGAGTCTTCAAAACGGTGTAGTTCTGCTCCCGCTGATTCTGAAGTGGAAGAGAGCAAAAGGAGAGAATTTAATATTAAGTTCAGTGGATACTATTAAGTGTCAGAGAAATAAAGTGATTGTGGATAAAAAGGGGCTGAAATTATAGATATACTCTAAAGGGTTATATAAAGAGCATTGGACTGTGGCATCGAGAGAGACAGAAAAAAACCCAGAAAAGTCTGAAAATAATAGAAACCTCAAATAGTTTAATTTAAATGTCTCCATGGGGGGGGTGGGGGGGGTGGGGGGGGGTGGAGGTGTGTGTGTGTGCGCACTTACAAATATGTGTGTAGGAGGATGAATAAAGAATAAGTGTGTCTGTCAGTAAGCTGATTCCCTGCAGAGAGGCTGATACTCTACCTAATGGAAGACACTACAACACGGATTAACACTATTTTACTGCTAATGCCTGCCTGCCAACACACACACACACACACGCACGCACAGGCTTAATTTCATCACCTTGGCCGTGTTTTACAAGGTTTGTTTGACAGATGTGTGGTTAATTGGCTTGGTGTGAGCAGTAGGGGAGACGTGAGGGATATGGCGATGGAGACAGAGAGATAGAGAGATTAGAAGAATGAGAGAGAGATGTTTGTGATGAACAAGTCATTACAGACATGCCCTAAGGCTAAACCCATATGCTATGAGCCTAGACAACATGTAGATTAAAGAGAACAAAAGGGGGGGAAGAAACATGTTGCGTTAAACATGTTAAAGGGTTGCTCCAGAAATTTAGCATTGCACTTACAGGAATAGTGTGAAATCTTTGAAAATATGCTTACTTGCTTTCTTGGTGAGAGTTAGATGAGAAGATTGATACCACTCTCAGCCGGTTAGCTTAGCTTAGCACAAAGACTGGAAACAGGGGGAAACGGCTAGCATGGCTCTGTCTAAAGGTAACAACATCTGCCTACCAGCACCTCTAAAGCTCACTAATTAACACGTTATATGTCTTTTGTTAATCCATGCGGAAAGTGAAAGAAGTGCAAAAACAACAATTTGTATATGTGCCGGACTATTTCGTGGCTGTGACCAGTAACTTCCTAGAGTATCCCATGGTTGCCTGGCAACTGGTTCCGGTCGAGAAATAATCTGGAAAAATAATGGCAAACTGTACGGATTAAACAAACTAGATATAATGTGGTAATTCATGAGCTTCAGAGATGCTGGTAGATGGATTTTTTTTACCTTTGGACACCGCTAGGCTAGCTGTTTTCCCCTTGTTTCCGGTCTTTGTGCTAAGCTAAGCTAATCAGCTACAACCAATAGCTTTATATTTACATCACAGACATGGAAGTGGTGTCGATCTTCTCATCTAACCCTCAGTAAGAAAGCAAATACCTCCCAAAATGTCAAAGTATTCCTTTAAAGTTGCTCCACACCTCCAGGTTATAACATGTAAACTGATCTTCAAGTGTAAAATTGGTCGAGTGCCCCTTTAAAAATGAGTATGTGTGTCTCTCTCACTTTCTCATAGTAGATGACCTCATACTCCACTATCGCTCCGTTGGGTCTCTCTGGACCCTGCCAGGCCAAAGTCACACTGTCCTTGCTCCGCCTCTCCTTCAGCACTACGCTCACTGTAGGAAAACAAAGAACAAGAGGGGAGAGCATGAACAACAAAGAGGGAGTAAAGTTAAACGAGAAAAAAAAGCACGAAAAGAGGAAGAGAGAGCGATTTCAGATGGATACCTACTGTGCTATAATGAGAAGACCCATATTTGAAGTGTGTGTCAAGTAATTTTGCTAATGAGAGAGCATACAAGGTGTTTTATACATGTGTGATCACAGAATTCTATGATGTGTGTATGGCGTGTGATCTGCTCGTGCAAACCCTGCGACTGCTACCCAGCCTTCCCACGTTGGGGCACATGCTCGTGTGGGTTGAAAGTGTTTGCATGTGCTTGTGTGTGTGTGTGTGTGTGTGTGTGTGTGTGTGTGTGTGTGTGTGTGTGTGACATACTGTAGTCGAGCGTAGCACGTGCGACATGAGGATGTTAATGAGGTTAACAACCTCCTACAGCCCTTTCACCTTCCCCCCTCCTGTTAGTACATACACACATCCGTAGTATGAGGCCTATTAGTCATCACCACCCTGTCATATGCGCTTCTCTTACACAAATTTCCCACAGGCCCACACTGTGAAAGATGCCTGCATGATTATATATGTGCAGGCAGAGGTGCAGAGGTGTCATTTCGTGGTATCAGAGAGTGATGCAACAAAGCAATGATTTTACAGTTGTCTTGTAAAAGCCTGATACTTTTTGTGAGCACACTGCAATAAGGAGACAATTTTGAAAAATGCTCAATTCACTATCCTACAAATTCCTAGTTCAGGCTGATGAATATATTCTTCCCCTGGAGGATTTTATTTTCTTATCAGCCTTTAAAAGTGGATCAATGAAATCCTGCACCTTCTCACGTTTTTACTGCAATTTAAATCTAAAACACCCTGCCACACAGACAAACTATACTGTGAAAGAGCCTTCTGTGTCAACAAATGCTGCTGTTTTGACATTCAAAGTTTAATTAGGGGATTTTGATGTTTTTTTTTTAGGAGTGGCATGATTCCCAGTATGCGTGTATGCTCTCACCTGTCTGTGATGTAGTGACGTTGATGACTGCAGTTCCTCTGGGTGTGGGACTTAAGTCCGACACTCCATTCTGGCTCTCAACAGTGAAGCTGTAGTTGGAGTCCGGCTGCAGGTCGGTGACCAGCACGGTGGCTGACGAGAGACCGAACTGTCTGGGAACAAAATGGACGCTGCTACCGCATGGTGCGCACTTCTTGCCGTCACCGGAGCACTTCCTGCAGTGGAGGCTGTAGGTGATGTCTCCTCGGCCTCCCGTGTCTCTTGGTGGCGACCACTCCAAGGTGACGCAGGTCTCATTCACCGTGAGGATGGGGTTCTCTGGAGCAGATGGAGGACCTGAGGGAAGATAAAGGCATAGATTTATTTCTGTGAATTGTACTTTTTTTCTTATTTAAAATAAAAAAAAAACCCTGTGATTATAAAACCTTTTTGTCCAGCAATTAGAGTCTTATCCAACCTACTGGGAAATGACTGGGAGTGACTGTGAGAAGTTTGAAGGTACCCTGTGGCATATTTTGTAAACAAAGTATTTTTTTCTTTCCTCACCAAAGGCATTCTGTGCATCCTTGAGGCCTAATAAACATGTTTAAAAGTGTACTCCATTGATTTAGCTTTGCACTCCATTGTGTTATGCTAGTAGCAGCTAATGTAGCTTCCAGCTGTCAGCCTCAAGCAGAGATGAGGAGCAGGCTACAGAGGTCTGGTAAATCCACTGCACCAGATTTTAGTCATTTTCAAACTTGTAGTCTTCAGCCCCAACCAACGCTGACTCAAGTGACATCACTTAAGGCAATATATCAGATTTCACGCAGCTCCCTCTGGAGCCACAAAAGGCTTTATACAACAATCCCCAAGACCTGTAAACAGACTTTGATGTGTAAAATTGGCGAAGTTCCCCTGTAATGCATTTCCTTCCTAAAAAGGAATTTGCGCAGCGGCTTTTTGAGGGAATTTGTTTACTTGCTAGCGGTCTTCTTCTTGCTTGTCTTTGTTGGCACTTTGCCAAATTTCAGGACTTTTACAAAATGGGGACCCACTCTTTAAAAAATGCCTCCAAAGCACTACTACTGTTCAGAAACTCCACAGGGTACCATTATCGATGTGTCACTTGTAAAGTAATATTACAATATATGGCACACTGTACCCACAAAAGCCATGCTATCCCAGCATGCACTGGGTGAGCTGCATGGTCCACCCCAAACAAGTCAGTCTATCCACTGCTGAGCTACTGCACCACCACTTAATCAGTGCCAGCTCATAAAATACTGACTGATGAATACACCATGTAGATTCTCTAAATGTGCATCGTCTTCATGTCCATTACCAAATGTATTGCAGTTTCTATTAAGAACAGAATTCACATTGATTAAATTAAAAATGAATTAACTGACCAGAGGGGGGGACACTTAGCGCTTCATTAATGAATAGCTATGGAATGGACAGTGATTAAAAGAGCTTGGCTGATTGTAAATGTGACGGTAGGAAAATGTATTACACTTCCGAAGTTTAAATCCATCTTTAAGAGAAGTTACATGATGTTAAATAGTTGCCGTCGACTGCAGGGAGGTTTTTACCATGTGAAGTTAACTGATACTCTTTGGGGCTGCACTGCAGACAATAAACCGTGAGTGGACAATGATCTATAGAAAGTGCCCGGGGTAATTTTCTCATGAGTCAGGTACATTTTATGATTTAGATCAGTTAATATTACTCTGAACTTCAGCTGAAATGATTAGTGTATCACGGAGTCAGAGTCCAAAAAGTGTGTCAGTAATCATTCTCAAGGAAGCAGAGACACAGCGACACACAAATGCTCCTTATTATATCTTTAGATGAAGCGTGTTCATGTTGATACGTAAATCAAAATGTCTAGAGTTAATATATGTGAATACTATTTTAAATGGTTTTGTTGCAATTGAAGCAGCATACTGAGCTTTTAGGACCGTAAGAAGCATTTTGCCTCTAAATAATGATATTTTATTGTGCGTACTCACAATGAAAGATGCCTGACAAAATTAAATTTGACACTCCCTGTTCACTAGCATGCGTGTGTGTGATCATGGATCAAAGAGGTATCAAGGAGCAGACCAAACCGAGGCATAACAGAACTAAACAGCAGCTTAGGGGCATGGCAATTAATATTTCCTTTACCAAATTTGGGGGACTGTAACAAATTTGACTTTAAATTAATTGAAATTCTGTTTAGGGCCACAAAAACATGTGTGTTGGCCGGTGGACACCTAACTTGGATGGCGCTTATACACCCCTCACTTTTCCACTTGCTCGGTATGACACACTGTCTTTTGTTTGCCCTGCTTTTCCATTTTGTCTGATTTTTTTATGAAGTCTGTTGCTTTTTAAACCTATTGTTCACGTGGACTGAGCAATTCCTGTTTTTGCTTCATCATCAAACCAGTGGAACTCTTTTAGTGGGCGTTCAACTACCGGAGAAAAGATCCAAGTCCAGTTTGAGTAACAGATCCATGAGTTTTAAGGTGTATTAGACACCAAAACACTGAACAGCAGTTTGTAATACAGGGAAGACGATTTGTACAACACTACGGCAATCATTTTAGATTTCATCTCAACAATTGTGAGGAAAAAAGTAGAAATGTGGCATTCACATTACAAAGTAATCTACCAGGAATGTGACCTTGCTGAATGTACGTTGCATTGCTTTGCAGCAAAAGTTGAGCCAGGTTCAACATTTTTGCCGGACAACCCTGTGTTTTCGCTGGAGCCCTCTGCATTTGTAACCTTGTTGTGTCAACGTAGTGGTCCCATTCAAATGAAGGAGGGGGCTGCATTGTTTCACACAGTGATATTGTCAGTCTGAACGTGGCCTTATCCTGAAGCACATACAGGAAGTGCTGGCTTTGTCACCAAAGTTACCAACCGACTTCTAACTCTTTGTTCAGGAATTAAGTACATCTACATTTTGAGCTTTTTTTCTGTGGCATTCATTGGCAGATCAGTTTTAAATATTGTCAGGAGGGACAGTTTGAGTGAACCACAAACCTCCAACACATCATCAAGGTAAGCCTTTCCTTGCCATTCCTTTTGTATGGGAACCACTCGTATGGAAACCACTGATTATGGTTGCTCACAGCACAGTGCAGGTATCTCAACCGTACGGAAATTTGGCAGTAGACGCCCATTCAGCCTGACATCTCATCAGGTCCTGGCTGAGCAGTGAGCCCCTGGGGGCCGCCAGCAGAGCCTGGGACTTTCCTGATTAGCCTTCCCAGTGGTGAGCCTCTCTGAAGGACAGGAGGGATGGGGGAAAGTTGGGCGTGGGGGATGGTGGCCGTGCTGGGATAATTGAGGCTGTCATAAATCTCCTGAAAGGGTGTGCTGACTGATCCTGCTAATTCTGTCTTTTTCTTTTCTCCATCCCCCCACTTCCCTAGGCCACACTTAACTGTCCATCATCATCGTTTCTACTGATCGGCCTTTTATGACATTTAAATGATATGCCTCTGATAGTCCCCTATTTCCCCCGCTGTTCTATTCTTTGCCTGTGTCTTATGTGTCATTCTCCATGTCTCTAAATGACTAATTCTTTCACCTTTTCTCCTTATTTTTCTCATTTTCGCCCTCTCCATCCTGCTCAGTGCTCTTCACCAGCATGTGTGTGTGTGTGTGTCTGTGGGTGTGTGCGTGTGTGTGCATGTGTGTGCGCGAGTGCCCATACATATTTGAAGGAACCGTTACTCATTTCCAGCTGATAACACGAACCGCTACACATCTCACCTGCTACAACGATTAATGAGTGTAATCTACCATAACCTGATAATGGGTTTGGGTATGTGTGTGTGTGTGTGTGTGTGTGTGTGTGTGCACATGTGTGTGCGTGTCCATATTTCTCCAGTTCAGTCTCTCTCTCCCGCCATGTCATCGTCCCTTCCCACCCCCACATCCCTCCGTCTATCTCAATCCATCTCTTTCTGTCCCCCTCTTTCCCTCAGTCTTCCCTCCTCATCCTTTCTATTCTCCTCCGTCTCTGTTCATGAGGATGTGGTCTGATCCCCCTGGCCCTGTGTGTGTGTTTGTGTGTGTGTGTGTGAGAGAGAGAAGCAGACAAAGAATAAGAAACATCATCAAATTTCTACCAGAGTATCGCCCATATCAGTGTTCTCATCTGAGATATCTGTGGACCGTAACCACACAGCTGACAGACATGGGTGTGTGTGTGTGTTTTATGTATGTATCTCTAGTGTTGTGTAAACCAATAGCAGCTGAGGAAGAGGAAAATGCATGGAGGGCTTATAGATAGACACATGAATAAATGGAAAGCAACCCTTCAATGTATATTCTTACAGGGATACATTGCAAACTAATTTAATGAAACGTAATCCAATGTTACTTAATGCCATTTTATAACGGAAAAATGTAAACAGCCAAATGCAAATATTTGACTACAGTGAATGCACTGAATACACAATATGGTATGAAATTAGTTTCCAACTCTATGACTGTGTTTGTAGCTAATGAGCGTTTGCCAGCGTTTGTTTCACTCACGTGTGCAGGCCATGGCGCGTGGGTCGGTCTCAGCGCGGTAGAAGCCTTTCTCGCAAACGCACTCGACGGCTTGTTCCTGCGGGGACGAGCTGTGAGGAGGACATTTGGTGCAGTAGGCATCTGTGGCTGAAGCTTTGTAGGTACCAGGTCTGCATGCTGGAGTGAGGAGACAGATAAACACAGGGTTAGAGGCTGTGCCAGTTCAACCACACATGATACAGATTCCACCCAACGATGTGTTGTAAAATGTTTTCTAAGGGTCAAAAAAACGTAGAATATAAAGTTCAAATTTAAGATTATTTCCCTTTTTCATGCACCGTGGAAGTATGTGACATTGTGCCAGAAATCCCTACGCTCCAGAAATGCTTTTACAGGATAACTCCAGTTTATTACAACTTGGGTCTCATTTTTGTGAATCGATTCTGTCAGTTACCATAACATTACACTCGCCAAAGTAATTGCTGAGCTCTGGAGAACACATTGCTAAAAAGTGGTCATGTGCAGGGAGAAGATCAGACAGGTTTTAAACAAACCTCCACAGTAGCCAAACTTAATTGGAACAAGGCCGGCTTCGTTTTCAACTTTGACCTAGCGTACCTACCGCAGTTGTGTGGGCACACACTTCTCCGGTGCAATGAGGGATTTTTTCAGACTTTGCATTCACCTTCAGTTTCACCTCAGAATAAAGTGGTTTGAATAATCTAGCTAAATTGTTGGCTTGTGTCTGATCGTCTGACAGCTGATGTTTCTTGCCCTTTGTTGTAGCGATGTCACCAAGTTCCCTGATCTAAACTCGGTGAATACAATGTTATCAGAATCGACAGAAATGATGGCCAAAACTACAAGAATAAAACCAAGGTTGTACAGTAATAAACCAGATTCATCCTTTAAGCCTGTGTGAAAATAAAAGGAGCGTCAGAAGAGTTTAAGGGAGAACGGATACTCAAAAAGGTAGAAAATGTTCAAATAACACAAAACGACACGACAAGTTATGGTACAACAGAGGTACTACGGATTCTGATAGGTCATAAGATGTGCCGTGCAGCACCCGTGGCAAAGAACAAGAAAACAAAGTTTGATGCAATATATTGTGACATTAGGTCTACATGAGATACTTTTACATCAGGCTGAAGGCCTTTATAACCACAGGGCCGTACAGTACAATAACACAGTGCATCAGAAGATCAACTGTCATTCCTGTTATATAAGCTTTAGATCTTCAGGCAACTGAGGGAACAAAAACACACAGCTGCAGTCGCAGCAATAATCACAATAACATAATATGACTATTGCTACGGCTGTTACAGTGGCTGCATATTAGTCATTATGTGGAGTCATAAAACTGGGGAGGGAAAACCGTGCTACCGCTCAACAGGAGCAGGCTGCAGAAATAGATTGGGGACTTGAATGATTTCCCTTTTGCATCCTAGGCAGTAAAATGGAATTCCTGACTTTCCCTTTGGTAATCTGAATATAGATTACGCATGTATTTATTTATACATTCATAGGCCTGGTATTCTCATCCTTGCAAGCCTTTTCTGCCACGGTGGTAAATAGTATTACGGTGCACAAAACCCCATGTAAGGAAAATGAGGGCGTCTCAAATGCAATTTGATAGATGCCCTGTGTGTACGCATATGTGTATGTGTGAATAGGTTGGATCAATGATGCGACAGAATCCGCCAGGTGCTGATTGCATGTTCGTGTGCCGAGCGCTTGTGTGCGAGAAGGTGTTAAGTATGCGGCGAGTGTGTGTGTGTGTGTTTGCTTGCTGATTGCTTGTGCTGGTGGTGAAGGTCAGGGATTTAATCAAGCTACACGTCACTCGTCCCAGAAAGGCTGTAAATTATCACTCTAACACACACACACACACACATTCACGGGCACACACGTATGTTCAACGCCGTGGTTAACCTTCGGATAGAGGGATGGAAAAGTGGCCTAAAAGTAGTGTGATTTCTCACTGTGGAGGTAAGTTCTTCCACCTGGACGCTGTGCTTGCTCGCATACAGACAGTATTTTTAGGCAAATCATTCATCATAAGGGAGCAAAGTCCACTAGCACAATCCCCAAAAGACCCGAGAGAACACGGAAAAGGGATGTGTGTGTGTGTGTGTGTGTGTGTGTGAAAGAGAGAGAAAGAAAGAGAGAATGAAAGAAAGAAAGAAAGAAAGGAAAGGGAGTGATGATTCTCATAGGGTTTCTGCTCTCTTTCCTCCTTCCTGTCAGCTTCCAAGGTAGTGCCTATGTGCTGCACTAGTGACTGTGTGTGTGTGTGTGTGTGTTCCTGTTGGCTGGGCTGTAGGAGCGGGGTGGAAAAGCAGCTTTTCTCTGGGGACGTTTCATCCGGAGAGTCCTGGCTCCGGGCGCTGGCCAGCCACACAGCAGGCACAAAGGACCCCGGCGCTAGAGGACAGACAGGGCGCCCAATGCCAGGCCTGGCGTCCGAACAACCGCCTGATCTAAAACTTTCTGCAAGAATGGCGGCTTGGCTGCTTCAAGTGGAGCTTCCTTCTCCTGATCTGCCGTTTTCTACTCTGCTTTTCCACCTCGTTCTCACTCCAGTTTTTCTTTCTCTCTCAAAGTCCCCCCCGTTTCCCCCTCTCCCACTTTTCTTGCATCTTTTTTTTTTTTTCTTCCTCCAGCTACTCCCCGTGTTTGCCCCATGGGAAATGTGTTTCTTGACTTGGTTCCCTTATGATTAATGATTTACCTTAGATATGAAAAAAGGGACAAGAAGGCTGAGGCAGTAAGACAGTGCTCACATAAACACACACACTCACACACAAAGCAGACACACAGGAGCACAAAAGTTTAGTCACAAAAACTAAACTTGCATAACTATGAGCTAACTCCAAATTTGAAAAGTAACAGTTGACAATGCTGTACAGTATATGGGATGCATGTGTGTGTGTGTGTGTGTGTGTGTGTGTCTATCTTCTAAAGACAAAGAGTGGCCTCAGATCCAGTGTCTTATTAAATATTCATCCGGTCACCAGAGAGACTTAGTGTATTTACGCCAATCGATAGCTCTTAGATATGATATAGTACTGCTACTCAAGACACACCCTCAGTCACCACGCACTGATTGAGAAGGGAACAGCCCAACTGTCTCCTTTGGGGAAAACACTGTACGGTATGAGCTGATTGAGCTGACTGTTTGTTCTATTCTATTTGTCTCTTTTTAGTGCCGCAACTACTTTCTTTAATCAATGTTCTGTAAAATATAAACAAATAAGGCTATTACAGTTTCCCAAACCACACATATCTCTTCAAAAGGCTGCACTAATCAATATATTTATATAACAATGGTTCAATTGACTACTTGTAATGTAAATGGTGTCACTTGTAGTGATTAACCCGCAGAGAATTTTCCCCCCGGCTCTACAGAGCTTTTTATCGTCTCTTAACTCATTGTTTTGGTTTGTGGCTCACAACTTTACAGTTTTGGTTCACTCTCACCACACACCAACCATGTTTCCAGGCAGGCAGCTGTTTACAGCTAAAAAGTTCTTAGAAAACCGACTGGACGCTACCCGCACTGCAGCAAACAGCCAACATTCGTACATCCGTCAGGTGACCAGACTCCAAATGAATGGTAATTTGCTGCTGAATGTATAAGCAGGCAAAAGTTTGCTAACACGTTAGCCATACTAACTTTAAAGGGGGTAATATGTTGTTGTATAACGTTGCGTGTACAGCTTTTTTCGCTTCTTTCAAGTGGCAGATTCACACACAAGTGCACGACGAGAAACACAAACCCGATATGTCATAGTCAAAGTCATTACATCCTCATTACATTCAACTGGGCGGCTCTGTACATATACAAAATCACATCAGCGGCACTTTTCTGAAACAAACACTTCCTCTGCTTCGCTTGGAGCCGTCTCCTCTCCTCCATTTCCCTTTCAAATGTTCCTGCTAGTTTAACTGTTAATTGCTCTGTTCTCTTGCTTTCTGTCGCACTTGCTTCAAGTCAAACATTGGCTCCCCGCCGGCTTTACCATAAAGGGCAGAAAGAGGAGAAAACTCTGTGTGTGTGTGTGTGTGTGTGTGTTTTTGTGGATGGGTGGGGGGTACAGTGATTGTGTGTGTGCGTGTGTCTGTGCGCATGTGTGTGTTCTTTTGAGAGGGAAGTTGTGTAAAGCTCGCTGGCCCACGGGAGATGAGCTCCATAATGGTCACCATGGCAACAGGCTTTCAAGATGGAACCCCTCTAGTACCCCTCGAGTGCCACAGCTCCTGGAGCACAGAGCAGCCTGTGTGTGTGTGTGTGTGTGTGTGTGTTTGCAGGCTACCCAGGCGTTAGTTGAGGCCAGCTACTTAAAAATTGATACATCAAGCATCAGTGGAGAAATCTGACAAGATTGAATCTGACGTCCTTTACGGCCACCGGAGTCGCGTCTGTATGTGTGTGTTTGTGTGTGTTTGTGCTCATGTGTACAAGCCCGTGAAACATGCTTTCGGTCGAATTGACATGTTTTCATGCTAAACAAACTTAGGGCAAAAGTTAAAGAATAACATTGAACCTCATATTTGAAATAACATACACAATTAGCTGACAAGAAAGCATTATACGCTCACTGGTACTTCACAATATTACAAATGTTAATGGTGTGCATTAGCAAAGCAAAGTGCATCTTTTAAAAGCTGCAGAAGAACATGACACATGTGACTTTATTAACTGAGAGTGTGTAGTCAACAGTTTCCCTCGTTGATTAGTGTGTGTGTGTGTGTGGTAATGAGGAGGTTTGTGTGGAATAGAGATGTCAGCATCAGAGTCCATCCCCCTGCTGAGAACCTCTAATCCCTAATCGGAGTCCATAACAACCTTTAACACCATAATATTCACCATTACTACTAATCCTAAACACACACACACACACACACACTCAGACACAGAAACACACACACACAATTCCTGAGCAAACCTGTGTTTTTACATTACATCTGCTCTTTCTTTCTCTCTCTCTGAGGATTTATCATCATATCTACTTGTTAAACTTTAATAACCTTGTATTGTTTGCTCTGTATGAACCGCAACTTTACACTGCATTAAAATTACAAATTTTCACTGCCTTCATGTTTTGTTTTAGTTGGTCAGTTTTCTGTAAGTGGCATCATCCCCACAACAGAAATGTTGTAATAACAATGAGCTCATTATAGTTATATACACAGTAACTCACAGGTTCTCAGGGATGCTAAAGCCATCTGACTTCTCACTGCAAAATCTGACTATTAGTTACTGACAACAATCCACAAAAACACAGAAAGAAATGCACAAAACATTCATTTTTCCCATTCCCCATCTATTTTGGGGGGATGCCTCATTGGCCATAATGAGAACATGAGAAAAAAATTATCAAACCACCTCTGTTACATCTTTGACTCCACTGCTAACTAAACTAACGTTAAAGCATGGATTATTTTGAGCAGAGACATCATTATTATCTCAGCAGTCAGAAAATGTGAGCCCTAACGAAAAGTAAGTCATCTTAAAATATATTGGGGCAAATGTGGATGTTTTTTAAAAACTTTTTTTTTTTACAAGAGCTTGATAAAAATATATTAAAAATATTCAGAAAACAGTTATTTTGAAAAACTATAAGATGCTTTACCTATGGGCATAATAAATCAACATGGTTTCCCAAGAGGCAGTAATTGCTGGTCCAGTTTAACCCAGTTATAGAGTCTCGTCAGGTATAATGCAGTGCTTACTTAGAAGTGAAACAAATGTGAATATGAAAATGATTCCCCAAACTGTCTGCTGTAAACATAATTTGCATTACAGAGCGACTTACCGTGATAGTGTGGCTATGCAGGTTTGCAATGCAGTGAGTTTATAATGGAAGGCTCTTTACTTATGTGATGAACTGTAGTTGGTTGAATTGGGATAAAAAGGGGTTGATAGTCTCAACTTGTCCTACTCGTACTACTCAAAAGACTAAATGTGAGGCCTACGTCTCTACCAGTTGATCTTTTCCAGACTCACACACACACACACACACACACACACACACACACACACTATAACATAATTATTGAAGCGCAGTTATTGAAATATAATATGTGGGACAATTTTCTTTCAGCCAATTCCAAAAACACCTACCCATATAAGGCCACACATACCACAGGATCTGACAAAGACCTACATTAGAAAATACATGCATTCATTGATAATTAGTCTGGCAGGTTATGTTAACACCTGTTCTGTGGTCAGATGGATTTTTCCTCCATGACAAACATCAAAAGTCTGTACAACTGAATGAATGAAATTATATAGTTTTTCTGATGTATGCAATATTTGTTCATTTACTGTAATTATGCAGTTGAATGCCTGTAAATACCAGTATTCCTTACTTGATATAAATGCTTTTTCATAGCCTTTTCCTTCCTGCCAGTGATACAGTTCTGGTTGGGAAATATTAAATCTCTGAATTTCTTATGTGTCGAAAACTATGATGTATTGCTAAAGCCAATATTGTACTGTATAGCAGCAGTTGGCTACTTTTGCCTGCAAGACTTTTGTTAGAGAGAGACAAGGCGGGATCACATGGTTGCAGAGCGGACATGAGATATGAGCCGTGTCCAGACAGAAGACATAGGCCTCCATGATTGACACCTCAGGACAGACCCTCACTGTGTTTATAGCATCTTATTACTTCTGACCCCTCCACACACACACACACACACACACACACACACACACACACACACACACACAGTCAGACCGGATATGAAATGGTTTGTGATGTCCAGTACATGAAGCACATGAGTACACTCTGGCTTCTTTCTGATCTACTCTCTGTCCTCTGGATACCAGCCAATTACTGAGAGCGGCCAAGGGGAACTATGGGATGAAGCTCTCCCTCTTCCTCATTCTGTCCATCTCTGTCTTTTTTCTGTCTCTGTCCTCTCTGTCTGTCTTGCTTCTTTTCTGGCCATCTCTACTTTATTCTCTCTATTTGCGTGTGTGTGCGTGTATGTGTGTGAGTCTGCCTTGGTATGTGCGTCTTATTTCCCAGTGGGCTGTCTGTCATACGTTGACCCTGACCTTCTCCAGAGCTCCTGCACAAATATTTACTCTCTCGCTGACAGGCACACACACACATACACAAACCCCTCCAAAAAGAAAAATCGGAGGGAAAGAGAGCAAGCTCAATTTCAGTGCAATTAAAGCAAACACACATCTACACACACACTTTTCTAGTGGTAACCCAAGCTGATGGCTCTCTAATTTTGAGCCAGGATGATTATCCTGCAGTCTAAAAACAGATTAAATAGATACCAGGTGCATGTGTGTTTCTGTGTGAAAGGGGTCATGGGCGAGGGACAGATAGACAGAGAGAAAAAGAGAGAGAGAGAGAGAGAGAGAGAGCATGACAGGCCTATAGAAGGAGTCTGCTGGGAGTTTGGTTCACTGTCTGAATAACTTACTCTTCTGTCTGTCTGTTTTGCTATCAAGATAAAAGGCCAGAGGAACACAAAGATTCACCTTCTCCTTTTAACAGCCAGACAGACCAGTACACGCGCAAAAACACAACACACACACACAAAAAGCTTCAGTCTACATACATGGATTTAAACCTTCACTATAACCACACACGTTGTCTCTCCCCGGGCACACACGTAGCTTAAACATCTTCTATAAAACCCAGCCCACAGAGCTTTAACACACTATAAACACACACACATCTTATCTCCCCAGATGCACTCAGTAAACGTGCCGGCATCGGCCGGCCCTGTGACCGGCAGAGTGTGTGTGGGAGGAGTGCGCCTCCTTTCCTCACCCACGTTATTTTCAGTTCATCACTCTCAATAATTCATTCTCTCAGGCGGAGGAGGAAAGGAGAGCCCCGTGCCTTTTTTTCTGTGTCAGACACACACACACACACACACACACCCAGATGTACCTGTCAAGTGGGGGGCCATATTCTCGCTGTCTTTAATCGTGGGTGGGCAGTGGACGACTTCGTCAGCCAAACTCACAGCAAATTGATGATAGCAGGAAAATCTGCACTCGTATGTTTTAATCTCATTGGCAGGAGAAGATTACAGAGACTTCATAGTCAGTGATTTATAAACAACTAACAAACACAAAAGCAAAAGAAATGCTAAGAAAACGAACACTTGAGATTGCTGCCTCGCTGGTTTGTGAGTATGTACACACTGGTGAGTATACATCTGTGAATGAATGTATTTATATACGTGTATATACGTGTGTGGCACTCTTCCACCTGACAGACACAGTATGTCCTTATTACAAATGAAGTATTCACCTTACATTCAGCACTGTGCAGGAAGTCAAGGGTGTCACACACAAAGGAGTCCCCTCTTGGGAAAATTGCCACTGCGTGTCCTGTTTGTGTTCTCTGTAATAAAATCAGCACCATTCAGGACTGAAGGAGCTTTTCATCTGACAAATAAATATCGACAGAACAATTAGATCTATGGGCAGATCAGCTTATGAAGTAGCCTTGAAAGGTAATAACACTCACAGACCTCAATGATATCCTTTTAGCATAGCGATGTGGCAAAACACTATGCAGAGAGAGAGAGAGGATCTTAGTAGCATCTGACATAAACTTTATGATTTATGCTGCTATTTTTGGGCTTATTTCTTTTCAGCTTCATTTAAAATGATCAAAACTGAGGTTATATGTTTGCACGAGGTGTCTTAAATGTGACCTCATTTCCTAAAATGTTTTGTAATTTGTTTAGTTGTAACTGACAGAAGAAGTTATCCTCTTGTTCTCCACTAATAATCCATTATAACCCATCACAGATAAGTTCCGAGTTATAAGGAGTGTTTTTTTCTCTTTATGATTGCTGAGCTAATTTATGGACATCTCGATAAACATCGGAGGTAATATATCTTCGGAAAGTGTAAGCCACACGGAATGTAAAAAATATGTGTATCAGGTCTGTGTGTTCAGACTCTGTGAAGGTGTGCGAATTTTGACGCAAATTGCGTCAGTCGGACGCTAAGGGTTTTAAAGTCCCTTAATTGCCTCCATGAGCTGAGTTGGAGCTACAGCCACTGCTGACTGTTTTGCTAAGCGGGCCAAATCAGCAGCCAGAATACAATAACTAACTTCCAGTTTTTTATTCAGAACACCGGCATGCACCTGTCCCTTTCACCTCACGCAGTATCTTTGCCTCACGTCCCTCCCTTGAGAAATCATTACCAGTAAACATGTCTAGCTTGCAGGTGTAGCTACCTGTACAGAGTGTCAGTTCAAGCCTGCAGCCTCTGTCGAAATCTTCCATCTATAACTGTAACACAGCAGCAGCTGGTTAAAATGGCCATATTTAAAAATGAAACGTAATCTGGCACATCTCTCATCAGGTTCAGTGTAACCGTTCCTTGTTCTGGCTGACACTGGAGCTAAAAAGTCTATTTGAATTTTCTGAATGGCTCCTCTTGGCTGTAGAACAATACAGCTGTACTGCATACAAAAGCAGCAACGAATTGGACTTAGACCGCAGTTACATCTGCACGCCGTGTTTGGGGCTGAGCAATAACGCCTGTGCAATGCCGGCCCAATCAGTCTGACAGGCTGATTGTACATCTGGAAGCCATCCATAAACTAGAAAGAGAGAGAGGGAGGGGATAAGGGGAAGGGGTCAATGGCTGCCTTCCTGTTCCCGTGTTTCCTGTTCAGCAGACTCGCTGGCTGTCTTCATGCCTCCTCTGGTCTCTCGTGCACACACATGCACCTTTCTCGAAACCTTTAGATCTTAAGTGGAGCAAACTCAACACTGATTCAATAGTACAGAAATGTGAAAATTATGAACTTTCCCATGAGCGCACACATGTTTATCCCTAGCTGGAACTCAGAAGCATATGCAGCACAGCCAATTAATGGCAACTGTACCCAAAGGAGACTAACTCTCCCCTCTACACCTCTCTCCTCTCTCTCTCTGCCTCTGTCCGAAGGGAATAGTGCTATATAAGGACGTGAGGAGTTGAAACATGCGTTAACAGTTTCTCAGTCCTTGGCCTGCTTTCCCTCCTTTTCTCTAAGGGTTTGTTCACACAGCTCAACCCACTGCACCAGACTCAGCTGAGCTATACGAGGCCCTGTCTCCCAATAGCCACCTCGATGTCCTCAGGTTTTGTTGGGGCTAACACTTCAGCGGTGCAAACAGGCATCTTGGCGCTAAGGTGGCTTTTGGCAATGTAGCTTATGTCTGGCGAGTGATCTGCCATGGCGAGAGAGGAGCTGTGCTGGGAGGCTCTGTGTGAATAGGCATTATCTGGGTCAGTGCTGTGTGGGTATGTAGTTGGGGACTATAGTGTGTAGAGGATATAGCGAGCGCCTAAGCCTTTGTGATTTTGTGTGTCATTTATTCAAACACAAAAGAGAGGAGATGAGAAAGAGGGAGAGGGAAAAGGGATGGAGTTTAGGAGGGACATGTGAGAGAGAGGAGATAAAGGTGAATAAAGGAGAAATTAAGGAAAAGGTGGCTGTCGTTATCCAAATAAATGAAAAGTGAAGTCGGAGAGACGGAGAAGTCGAGTTGCAGGAAGACACACACTCCCACAGACAGGTAGAAGGATAGATGACTGGCCTGTACTTGGCCCATATATCCGTTTGTCCTTTAAGAACATCTGGCTAGTGCTGCTGCCTGACACTTCAACAGCTTAATGCCCTAATGCCTGCAGCAGTGTACACACACACTCACACACACATACATACATACATACACACATTGCGTGGACTGTATACACACAAAAATCTCTTGACTTGCTGTCTAAATCCTTCTGTTAGCCGCCCACTCCCTTCTTACCCACACCTTCATGCTCTCAAGCTCCCTGAGCTGCCAGAGCAAAGAAATGAGATGAACTGTGTGTGTGTGTGTGTGTGTGTGTGTGAGTGAGAGAGAGAGAGTGTGTGTGAACATACTACATGCAGGAGGGAGCCCTTGACCTTCAAAAGTCTGTATGTGATCAACATAAAAATGCTCACTTTACCGACTGCCTCGACTGTCCACATCACACACGCATACACATGTTCACACACACACACACACACACACACACACACACACACACACACACACACACACACACACACACTTCTGCTACAAGGATAGAGGCAGAGATCGAGCTCTGTGTTGGAGAGGCAATAAAGAAAGGCGGGTTCCCTACTGAGCTTTCAACACACACACACACCTACACACACACCTACACACACACAGCGCTCTGTAAATGAGCTCAATCTCTTTCACAGGTGTGAAGATTAGCCTTTTCCTACATCTGTTCCCTGCTCAAACCTTTCATTATGAACAGAGGCTGCAATCCTCTTATGAGATATAAAGTCTATTGTGTGTATGTGTGTATGTGTGCGTGTGTGTGTGTATGTGGCTGTAGTCTTTTTACATGTGTGCTTATGCATGGTCATAGTCTTTCTTTCATTATCTTGATGGAGCCCTTACAGCACAGGTATCGTACTGTATAACTTTCACTTATCTGTACAGAATGTAAGTTTTCTTGCAGAGAACAAACAAAGGCTTTTTACTGTAAAGCCTTTGATCGCTGCTTGTCACTGGGCAGACAGAAAGCCGAATATCCTTCATTGGTTGAGCAATGTTTTCAAAAAAAAAAACAAATAAATAAAAAATTCAAACTACAGTTTTTTTCTCCTCCTGAAAACGACATTATCCAGGACTTCGTTATCCCTCCCAAAAGTTATGATCTCATACTTGTGGTCAAATGGGGTTTCAAGTGTGTGAGGGGCTAAAGCAGTGTGATGTTTTCCTGGCTTTAAGGGTTACATACCTTAAAGGAATAGTTCAACATTGGAGCTGTTTCGTAGTGAAAAACAGTTTATTCATCCGCCTGACTTCTCTGCAGCGTCTCTTGCAGGAAGTTGCCTGATATAGTTGGTGAGCACAGATTTTGGTTTTGATCTCTGTACAGGCACAATGATACCAAACCTGGCAACCTAACTGCGACAACAACACTTCAGGAAGTTACTGCGCTCAGCCAAGAAATATTCCGGCACATAACTCCGTAACACTGCAACGCGTTGTTTCACACTCGAGCTTTGCACAGACTACAAGATATAACATGTTAATTAGTGAGCTTTAGAGATGCTGCCAGGCGGCTTTTGTTACCTTTGGACAGGGCCAGGCTAGCTGTTTGCCCCTGTTTGTAGTCTTTATGCTAAGCTAAGCTAAGTAGCTTCATATCTACCATACAGACATGAGAGTGGTATCAACCTTGCCATCTAACTCATGGTGGCCTGTTCTTTTGATCTTCTTTTAAACTCTGCCATCTCAACAGGGCTCCGCTTCTTGACTCACAGACGAAACAATCCAAATCACAATGAAACAGTCGCATATACCGTTTGATTTCGGGAGGGAAAATAAATCAGTATTTTCCCTTTTAACAAACCTGGCAACATTCCTGAGCCTAACCGATCCACACATTTCCTACAATACATGCTTGCTCAAGTAAACTCTGTCCCACCCTTTCTTTTAACAGCAGGTGATCATCATCATCTGATTAACCATGAAACATACAAATAGAAATCACACAAAATAGAAATGTTATTAATTCATTCCACCGTGACCCGGCCCGGATAAGCGGAAGAAAATGGATGGATGGATCAAAAGTAAAAACTAAAATTGACATTCTTTCAATACTGCGGCAAACTGTGAAAATTGCACCTAACACAAAAACAGCTCCAACAAAGCACATTTGTCAAAAATGTTGAACTATTCCTTGAACGCACAGACATGAGATTGATATCGATCTTAATATCGAACTCTCAGAAAGAGCAAATAAGTGTATTCCCCAAAATGAGAGGGAACAACGGCATTTCTTTTAAAATACTAATTTAAGTCATGTAGCAGTCCAGAAACCCATTGTGCATTGTGTCTGCCGCCACACAATTCACACCGGATCGGATGCACGTTGGACTTGTTCCTCTGTGATTTACACTTTGGTTTCTGTCCAATCTGAGAAGTGAAAAGAACAGCAGGAGGGTTGAGTGGAATCAGTATGAGTCTGGCATAACTTTGAAAAGTTCCACTTGTAACCTAAGTTCTTGCTTCATATTGGCAGCATCAAACAGACAAATGAATAAGAAGAAAGGGGGAAGAGGAGACCATTAGACAGGTATAGCCGACGGACAGACAGACGTGTCATGCTGACCTATATTACTTTTGCCCGCCGAGAAAGAGAGAGGGAGATGAGAGCAAGAGAACTTGTGTCGAGGTGACAGGTGTCTGTCCTTCTCCACTCCGTCTCCTCCATCTCTCGGGCATCTGAGGCAGTAATTGGTGCTGTCAGACACACAGAGAAGGACAGAACACACACACACAAACACACACGCAGTCATAGCTGCACACACACACTCCTGCCCTTCAGCATGTACCCTCAGGGCTTAAAGCAGGAGAGGTCTGAGAGAAGAATTCACTACATTCCCTACCAGCTGTGAGACAGAGAG